>NQII01000267.1:327684-428782 GCA_002778355.1 Clitarchus hookeri
GCTCTGGCATTTCTTCCTCTTATGGTTGTCCTCTGGGCTCATCGCGGTTCTGTGCGTGCGCGCGGCGCTGCGCTTGTGCTGCTGGGAGGCAGCGAAAGCAGCTGGGCCGGCCTTCTGCTTCTGACCTCATTAGGGGTGGGGAGGGATGGTTCCCCTCCATACTATGTCGCGTGGCCCTGGCAGTGCGTCTGAGGGAAAGTTAGGGCTTCTGCGTCACAAACCAGTTTGTGAGGGGCACACCCTCTTCCAATTTTAGAACATCGCAGGCCTGCAAACCCTAGGCAATGCTGGGGGGGGGGTTGTCTCACACTTTGAAAATTGACACAAAGTACAAACAAAATAAACCCTGGTCACATAGCACACTCCTCTTGCATCCTTACAATTAATTACACTGGTTCCTTACACACTCTGTTCTGCCGCACTACCCAGCCCATCCAGGCGGGGTCATTTTTTTTACTGAACAGTTTCTCATTGAACAGTTGCCAACAGGTTATGCGAGCAAGTTCCCCTTACTACTCAGGAACAACGATCCTGTTATCTCATGCGCCTCTCTGCTGCTCCGCCCCAGCGGTCTGACGGTGGGCCAAGATAAGCAACATTGACCCTAGCAGTAAAATAAACATACTTTATTCATGGGGCTAGTCGGCTCTTCAACACGAAAAAAAAAACCACATCGTTTTCTCCTCTGACCTTGTGACTCGTGACTCGTACCCGAAAGAAACAACTTACCATGGCTGAGGCTCTAAATCTCGAATTCTAATACATAGTTACACCTTTTTATCCACGTAACTTGCCAACGGTAAACGACAAGCGAACATCGGTAAACCCTAAATAACCATTGCTACATAATGAGACTGATGAAGTGAAACATCGGTAACAATAATATCCACTCTCAAACCTAGCGGTAAATGACTGGTACATAATTGCGCCTTTCTCGGGGTTAATAACGCCATGCATAGCCCTGGCCGTGATGTGAACCCACGCTATTTATGAGGGCAGGTAGGCCTCTCAAAACAAACTTCCTGGAGGTAAAAAAAACTCATATTCCTATCTCGGCTGGTGGCTTACTGCCACTTTACCGCATAAAACCACTGCATACCTCAATAATTTCTTACTAAAACTCTAGGCTAAAGATTTCAAAAAGACCGTAAAGATTTTTTTTTTCTTGTAGAAATACTTTAGCACAATATAAAACCTCTGATTTTAAAACCACGATTCTCGCCCTCAGCGTCGTTACTCGAAATATATTCGTCACAATCGATCCACTCATACAACAAAAACGTATTATAAAATTCAGTCAACGTCATAAGCCATGACAATTAAGAAATTAAATAACTCACATATGGTTCTCTACACTATATTTAGTAGGCAGCTTTTTNCACTCTTTATATATTCATTCTCAGAATTTTCCTTGTGTCACGAACCAACAAACTTTAACGCACCTTAACCAAACTTCGGTAATTAAAAATTATTAAGGTTATTGCGCACAAAAACCTGTAACTTTTTTTCTCTAGACATTCTTGTATATCTAACTTTAACTTCCCCCCATTTTCTACACATAACTTACCAATGGTAAACACAAGTAAACATCGGTAAACAACTCTCGTAAGCAATGCTTTACAGTGGTAAACAAAAAGTAAACAGAATACAAACATCGGTGAACATCTATTAATTGGGGGGTACACAAGCGNACAATCAGTAACTGGCAAGCATTGCTACTGATGAATTTAGCTCGGGTACAATGAGACAGATGTCCTGCCATTTTTGTTGCGGACTTTCGTGGTTTTCACTGTGCACGTTTGAACACATAATTACACTACAACATTGACTTGATAAGTTGGCTAAAGGCCTCTCCACACTTCGTACTTGCGGTTTTGAAATTAATGAAACTAATCGGTCACTTTGCACTCGGTACACAAAATATCTTCTTCTGCAAGGTCTCGCCTTTGTTTCTCTAGGGAGAGGGGGGGTGTTGTAGGGTGGTAGACACTTTACCTGGTGCTGACCGCCTTCATGGCCCCTGGAATAGGCGGGGCCTGGAGAAGCCCCGTCGGTTGTTTACTTAGGCTGGCTGGAATAGACCGCCTGCTGGGGGGAGGGGGGAAGGTCCCCCCTTCCATCTCTCGTTCAGTTGACGGCTGCGGGCTGCTGTCTCGTCCCGCCGATTAGTCGGGTCTGCATGATACAGCCTCGCCTCGCTGAAGTTGGCTGGGTTCGACTCTCTGCCGATGCAGTTCGCTTCCTTCCTTCTTCATTTTCTCCAAGGCCGCTCCCTCTCGCGTCGTTGTCTCCCACGTCTATCCCCGCGCTCGCTAGACGGCCATTTTCTAGCGTTTCTCTTCGCTTGCCTCTCTTCGCCTTCTCGTCGTCCGCTCCACATGGGTATTCCCGTGCGCACTAGGTTCCGCGGCGCTGAAGTCGCTTTTTAAACTCCCGTGCGCACTCGGTTCCGCGGCGCTGACTGCGCGATCTTACTGGGTTTATTTGGCAGCTTGCTTTTACCCTTATCTCGCAGTCTCTGTACCATACAGTGAACTATTTTTCCTGCCCTTTCTCTGCCGCTCATCCGAGTGGTCTTATGGCGGGCGGAAATACTGGTATACTTGTTCGGAAAATTTCACTATTCCCCATCCAGGGAATTAGTACTTACTTTTTTTCTATTTTATCTTTTACCGGCGCTCCGGTTACTGTAGTTTGTCGGCGCGGTAGTTTACCCGTCCGCCTGAACCCACGTCCTTTTCACCATCCAGTGAAAGAGACCTATCTTCGCTAACACGTCCTCCTGCCCGCTACTGGCATCCGCTCCACGTTTCCGCTCCCGTTCGCTAACTTATGCTTCCTTTTTCTCGTCGTTCGTCGGCATGGTAATTACCTGTCTGCCTGACCCACATCCTTGTCAGCAGCCAGTGAAAGAGACCTATCATCGCTAATACGTCCTCCTGCCCGCTACTGGCATCCGATCCACGTTTCCGCTCCCGTTCGCTAATTTCTCCCTCGTTTTTCTCGTCGTTCGTCGGCACGGTAATTACCTGTCTGCCTGACACCTCATCCTTTTTCACCATCCAGTGAAATAGACCTTCCTTTCTTCGCTAATACGTCCTTCTGCCCGCGCCTGGCATCCGCTCCACGTTTCCGCTGCCGTTCGCTAATTTATGCTTCGTTTTTCGGGACTCCTTAAAGTAATATTGCTTGATGCTACAGGGTGTTTTGTCATAGCCTCCCTGACGTCTGGGTTTAGCCTGGCTGGCTCGTTACCGTTCACCGCCTGGTGACCTAGTAACCCACTGGGGGTTTATATTATTATTCTCCACCTTCCTCCTAAATTCCGCGCACATCTGCGGCCTGCCATTTTCGCATGGGTTCCTACTTCGCTCCCTTTTTCGGTTATACTGTCGGTAACTGGGCGCCACGAGGGTTAATTGTATTTTTATTTTTATTTTATGACCCCTCGAAGTCATAAATGTGCTAGCTGCTTGGTCGGGGCACTGTCCCTTTTATCCNGTTGTCTCGTGTGTTCATGTAGAAGTTAACCTGTTAAGCGAAAATAAAACTGACATATGTTAACTTGATACCTGCCAAATGCTGAAGTTTGGAAGTAGGTATTGATTCTGCTCTGCGGCATGAGGCGCCAGCACTTGATGCTAGCCCTCAGTGATAGGGCGTATAAATACGTCGACACTGTTGTATCTAGGTCCAATTTACTAATAACATACACTGGCTTTGTGTGAGTTCACATAATCGAGTTTTATTGTTGCTTGAACAGGTTAACTGGTACATGAACTCAAGAGACAAACTCCCTCCCTTTCCATATGTAGGCTACATATGGTTTGACGCCGCTACTGGCATCGTGGGGGGGGGGATTCTTCGCAGTTGGTGTAGAACTACTTATCTGACACTGCAGCGCTGAATTCCCTCGGCTGGCGGCTTGGAACTGCTCTCGAACTTGGTGGGCGTCTCGGCGCCTGGCTTCGAAGTTCCTTCTTCCCGGGTCCAACGCAGGACTCTGCGTTTGACGAAGTCTGACTGACTTTTCTCGGATGCTTCCCGCCGCACGTCCCGCTTGACGGCCTCCGACTGAGGTCGACGTCGTGATGCATTCTCGATCCTCGACTGACTCCGGCTGACTGACTGACTGCTCGATCCGCGACTGCCTGATTCGACGTCTCTCCACTGACTGCACCGTTGCTCCCTCCTTCGTGTGGTTTTGTAGTGTCCATCACCATATTCAACTTGCCCCATCTCTGCACGTGTCCGGAGTGCTTGTCGGCCCTCTGGGTCATAAAACACGTGGCCGCTGCTCGTGTGGTCCGCAGCCGGCCTGGCGTCGTCCCTGGGTCATAAAACACGTGGCCGCTGCTTGTGTGGTCCGCAGCCGGCGTGGCGTCGTCCCTTGGTTCTGGCCTGGAAGTTTATTGTCCTGTTCTGCACGCACGTCCGCTAAAAGTTCTCATGGTTTATTGCGGTATAAGCCCGGGACAGGCGCAGCTGGTGGTGGGATCTCGGTGTCCCTTGGGCAGCTGCAAAATGTNCAGCTGGTGGTGGGATCTCGGTGTCCCTTGGCAGCTGCAAAATGCGGCTGTGGCCACGCCCTGGTGCTTTCCGTTGTCTCCGTATGTCGTCTGCACGTGCAGGAACAGTTGCACGTGCCGAAACCTTTGGTAGCGTGCCTTAGCAGCTGCGAGGCTCCTGGTGTCACTCTTCTGGCACGTCCACAAAACCCTTAATTCTTATTGCGGTCGTACGCCCGCGAGCGTCGCCAGAGCGTGTGTTCTGACGAATAAAATATAGGGACGCAGAATGCGTCAATATCAACTTACACTTTGGTACTAAAAATGATTTATATTGAATTATTGAATTTTTTTTTGTAATTGGAATAGTCACATTTGCTTTCAATAACACCCATAGGACAACTGAGGAGGTCTCTTTAAATCTCCCAGTCGCGAAAGTGTACCTGAACTCCAATATTCCGAAATACCACAAGACACAACCTCTTTTCTCGAAAAATGTGTCCTTGATTATTGAAAACTGACAATATCCGTAAGCCGTATTTTCTGTCAACTCCCGCTTGGCCTGTCGAAACCTTCGGCTCTCACGAAAGAAGGAAAGTTTAGAATCCAACCTGCTATACGAAATTAATTCTCCCGAGTTTCCAGACGTCTACGCGTGCCAGGATACAGCTGATGTATATCCACCTCACTGCTCATGCTCAAGCCATAGAATTTCCTGAGAATACAAAAGCGGAACTGAGCCATGTAATTGTGAGCCACAGCAATGCAAATCGGCATCTCTCTCTAGCGACATGGCAAAGCAGCCGTCACCCCTCCAATCAACGCGTGGAGATACATTTGTTATAGCATATAAGAGGTTTCTTCACACTTTTTGAATCAAACCTTTGAAAAATCACGCTATGTATTACGTGTCTGGTTGTTTCCTAAATATGTCACGTATTACAAGCGTTTAATACTTGCATAACATGACAGTACCTTTTTCTAAGTTAAAATGGACTTTTATATATATATTATCTATGAGCAAATTACAACATTCCATTTATAATTAATATAAATAAAACAGAGAGAAAATAGGTGTGTTGGTAATGCCTGGTAAGAAATAGTTCATATGCAAAATAATATTACACTCAGTGCGCACGAATTCAGTACGTTGTCCCTTTGGTATAATTTGCTAGACTTGGTTAAGTTTATTTGCATGAGGCGGAGGAATATCCTGGAAGAGGAACTTAAACAAGGCTTCAGAAAAGTTAGAAGAACTTTAGAAATCAACCTTTGAATAAAGTTACTGCACTTACCTGCATATATTTCAACGAGCATACTCACTACCTTGCATCCAGTAACGTTGGTATCGACTCAGACAAAGTAGTTCCATGTTTTAACGTTAAATTCAAAGTGCTAGGAAAACATCTGTGAAAATTGATAATATTTCTTTTGCTTCCTGTTTTTAAGTGCATGTAAGTGTAAGAATGAGCAAATTTGTAAACTTCTTACTTTTCTAATAATCTCACAGTTTCACTTGACTGGAGCATGAATAAAGTGATCAAGCCTGCGACAATGTTAATTTTACATAAATGGTGGAAGAATACACCTCGCGCCTACAAGCATATCTTAAGTAGAGCATTCCAAAGTGCCCAATTGACAGTGAACAGCCTACAGGCGGTAGTCCAACCAACAGATAAACCACAATGCTAGTAGCGCAGGGACAGAAAGGCGCAGGGCCACGTCACGGAGTAGATAAATACACAGAGACGAACTGGCGTGGTATTCCTTTGATGTGGATATACTCATTCCGTGATTGACTGCGCAATGCTATGGGAATGGGCATTGTGTTTGACAAGCTATTGCGTGCCGTCGGCTGAGTAGGTTACCAGGCGCTGGTTGGCGAACGGCGTTACGTCTTGCTGGCCACTAACGCCATTTTGCTGGAGTTTGAGGCTGGAGATCGCGGATTAAGAAGCTGTTGCACCTTCGTGTAACTAACTCACTTAGTCCCACTGTACGCATGTATGTACATAACGCACATTAAGATTGTTTTTTGGCTGGAACTATGCACTCTGAGTCTCAACGTACAATGATATTTCCTGTGAGGAACTGATTCGTAAACCGTGTCACTGGTCTACATTATGATTGGTTATTATCAATATCGCCGAACACCGAGCCTACACTTCATTGGTTGTGACACCGAAACAACTTAAGAAACGGCTTGAATACACCGTGCATTATGAAATTTCTTGTTTGCAACATCTGAAACCTTAAATTAAAATTGGTTGGAAAGGGTTAAGTACTGTGTGGCTTCGTCGTACTTCCAAAACTTTGAAATCGATGGGAAGGAGGGGGGAGGGGTATAAATAGCGTCTCTGTCCCTCAAAATTCTGAAGTAGAATTAACTTATGAATGTTAGCTCTGAGTTCATGTATACATCACGTATTTTTCTTTATATAAAATGTATTAATACCTATTTGATAAATATAGGGTTTAAAACTAGTGACATACATAGGCAAGAGTGGACATATCCTAATATCATTTGAAATAAAAGTAAAAAGCAATGGCAATTCCACTTGTGTAAACTTACATATTCTGCGGCATAGTTGTCCTTTCGATATGTGCTGAGACGCCGATTGGCCACGCTAGGTTCTGAAAATGCTAACTAACGTCTGACTGACTACGCCATGCTGTAAATTCGCTAATGGCGAATGACGTTCGGTCATATTTTGCTGTTAGAAGATAAGTGTTGCTCGCTACTGCGGCTGAATATCGAGATACATTCGACAGTTCCGCTTCTGTGTATTTCCATATGCTGGGACAATTGTATTTTTACTGCAGCCTCGGCTGTTTGTTTCCTTGCACATTGACAATGAGTGGTCCAGAGCGCGTAAGATAAGCGTTGCTTAATCAAAAGGGACTTGAATGTAAATTGATTTGAAGAATAGCTTGAACGAGCAAAAACTTTCCGCCTCTAATAAAATAACCGCCTCGACAATTAGTCTCTGAATACTTACGTATTCTGCGCACAGACACTGGACAAGCCCATTGACATTACTTTAACATACGGTCCAACCACGTGTATCCAAGGATAATGTAAAGAAAAAAGTGGTTATTTATGTACTGTGCTTAAATATATCATGTTTAATTAAAATCGGTTTAGTAACGTAATTATTTCAGATTAATTCTCTCACGCCCCTTTCGTTTTATGGTCAGTTTTTTTCACTTAATGCCATATGTATGCCTCGCAATATAATTCCAGTTTTCTACTCTATTTGGCTATATTAACGATAGATATTTATTCAATATAACTGAGAAAATTATAATTTTTTAACGAATTGCTGAATTCCAAGAATTTTCTTTCCGAGGTAGACCGATTTTCTTCTTCTTCGCTTGTACCCAACGCTGACTCGCCCATCCCAATAGAACATTCAAAATTACATTGTCAGACAGTGTTATACATGTTTATTTACAGTTGTTTTTCTTTCAGCATACCTACGTTTTTATATGAATAAAATATTTTTATGACTAACTAAAATATATACTTAGTTATTTTAAAACTAGAACAGACGAAGTATACAAACATTTTAAATCACATATCTCCATAAAAAGTAATCTTCCCTCGAATCCAGCCTAGGTTGTATCGACAGTGTTACTGGCTAGAAAGAAATCCATTGTTGGAATTCGGAGGTAATTTTCTGCGCAGCTAGCACGCACACTCTACCCCATATTAACATGCACATGCCTTCCCACCCAGTTGCTTAACTCCATGGACAGTCACGGCAAAATATTGTAAAAAGACCCCAGGGACGAGGGATGGAGGTATTAATATATTGAAATAAAATAACTCAATTTAATCTCCTAATTTATTTATAACATTATAAAAATACATATATTATTTATAGCATTACAGTTCCTGTCTTTATTACCAACACTTAATGTTCCTATGTAACCCTGTCCGCTCTTCTCCGGTTACCAGTGATACTCTTGGAGCACTGCGCTTCGCAAACCGGAGGAGGAGGGCCAAGGTAAAGGACGCGGAGCGGCTGCATGTATAAATATAAAACAAAAAAAAAATGTCACGAGTAATTAACGTCTTCGTTCTTTAAATCGTCTAGTCTTTAAATATATCATGATTTAAATAAAGGTGAAAGGAACTTATATGTGGCGAAGTTAGTGCACTCATAGGCACTATTTGTTTGAACAATTATAATGTCAATGTTACCAGTTGAACTTAAAGCGAAAATAAAAGGCATGCAATTTAAAGCTACATATTTTCGATAAAGCAATATACACTGAAGAGACAAAAAAAACTGGTACTCCTGCCTAATATCGTGTAGCTTCCCCCCCCCCCTCCACCTGCCGACCAAGCACGCAGAAGTGCCACAAGACGACTTGGCATGGACTCGACTAATGTCTGAAGGTATGCAGGAGGCAATTCACACCATGAATCCTGTAGGGCAGTCCACAAATTCAATCTGCGCCAATTTGAGAAAGGGTTGCACGTCTTTCATGTTTAATTATTCTCGTCAGTCGTCGTTTGTCCCGTTCTTTCACGATCTTTTTCCGGCCGCAACGATGTCGAAGATGTGATATTTTACCGGTTTCCCGATATTCACGGTACACTCGTGAAATGGTTGTACGCGAACATCCAAATGTTATCGCTACCTCGGAGATGCTATGTCCCATCTCTCGTGCGCCGACTATAATACCACGTTCAAACTCACATAAACCTTGATAACATGTCATTGTAGCAGCTGTAACCGATCTAGCTGCCGACCGCATCGCGTTACTTTGATTGGTTCCATACATCTGTTATTTGCAAGCAAACGCCTCTGCCAGTTTTTTTGGTTCTTCAGTGTAATATATATATTTTACCCTTTGAAGCGAAAGTTCGCTTGGCTCAGTTGGTAATCTTACGGTCTAGAAGCGGGGTGCTGTAGGTTAAGATCCTATACTCCGCGAAGTTGTTTTACCCCTTTTTAAAATTACATTAAATTGCAGACTTTAAACAATGACTAACGGAAATGTATTTATTTATCGTTATGATTTCGTTAAATTCAATTAAAATAATATTTAATTGGCAGTTCATGCCAGCAACTTCTTTACGAAAGGCAAGTGGAACAGCCAGATGAAAGATGCCATTTCACCATCACATATGCTTGCAGTATCACAGAGGTAAGGAATGCAGTGCAGTACTAGCCAGCCCATGTGTAGGGATTCAGAGTGCATATTTGCTAACCGAAAAGTCGTGTTAAAATCCCTTCTAGGGTAGTGTTTGTGCTCTCCGTAAAAGTTTTCCCTCCCCCAAATAAACCGACAGACATAATAGTTAATCTGAAAACGTTATTAAGCCCTAAAAATGTAAAGAAAAATCATTACATAAAATAAATATACATTAATGACGCAGGTGCCATATTTATTTATAATTACACTGAGGCGACAAAAGTCATGGGATACCTCCTAAAATCGTGTCGGACCTCCTTTTGCCCGGCTAAAAACAGCAACTCGACATGGCATGCACTCAACAAGCCGTTGGAAGTCCCCGGCAGAAATATTGAGCCATGCTGCCTCTATAGACGTCCATAATTGCGAAATTGTTGCGGTGCAGGAGTTTGTGCATGAACTGACTTCTCTATTATTTCCCATAAATGTTCGATGAGATTCATGCCGGGCGATCTTAGTGGCCAAATCATTCGCTGAAATTGTCCAGAATGTTCTTCAAACCAATCGCGAACAGTTGTGGCCCGGTGACATGGCGCATTGTCATCCATAAAAATTCCATCATTGTTTGGATACATGACTGCAAGTGGTCTCCAAGTAGCTGAACATAACCCTTTCCAGTCAATGATCGGTTCAGTTGGACCAGAGGACCCAGTCCATTTCATGTAAAAACTGCCCACACCATTATGGAGCCACGACCAGCTTGCACAGTTCCTTGTTGACAACTTGGGTCCATGGATTCGTGGGGTCTGCGCCACACTCGAACCCTACCATCAGCTCTTACCAACTGAAATCGGGACTCACCTGACCAAGCCACGGTTTTCCAGTCGTCTAGGGTCCAACCGATATGGTCACGAGCCCAGGAGAGGCGCTGCAGGCGATGTCGTGCTGTTAGTAAAGGCACTCGAGTCGGTCTTCTGCTGGCATAGCCCAGTACAGCCAAAGTTCGCCGCACTGTCCTAACGGACACGTCCGTCGTACGTCCCACATTGATTCCTGCGGTTATTTCACGCAGTGTTGCTTGTCTTTTAACACTGACTATTCTGCGCACACGTCGTTGGTCTCGGTCATTAAGTGCAGGCGGTCGGCCACTGCGTTGTCCATGGTAGGAGTTTATGCCTGAAATTAGGTATTCTCGGCACACTCTTAACACTGTGGATTTTGGAATGTTGAATTCCCTAACCATTTCCGAAATGGAATGTCCCATGCGTCCAGCTCCAACTACCATTCCACGTTCAAAGTCTGTTAATTCCCGTCGTGCGGCCATAATCACGTCAGAAACCTTTTCACAGGAATCACTTGACTACAAATGAAAGACCAGCCAATGCACTGCCCATTTATACATTTTGTACGCGATACTACTGCCATCTGTATATTTGCATATTGCTATCCCAATGACTTTTGTCACCTCTGTGTATATATACTAATGTGAATAAATAACAAAGTTTGGGTTTTGCCAACAATGCTATTATTGACATATAAAATTGTTGCCACTTTCAATTGATTAAAAATGCGAAAAATTAACAAATTCAAACATGCGATTAACATAAATTTTAAATAAATGTTCATTATAACATATGGATTCAGTTGACTTATGAGAATAGGTAGAGAAGAGAAAGTAAGGATGTATTTCTGACGCAGTGGCTGGACGTGGAAGCAATTCGGCAAATGACATTAACAAAACGTTTTACCTATTTCTTCATGACTCACTATTAGTCACCTGACTAGAAGTGGGAAAAAATAGGTTTAGGAAAATGTTGCTATGTCTCCTAAAGTAACTGATGTTAAGATGACCCGTGTTCCCAAAGTGGCACACTAATAAAAAAAACCATTAGTATCAAAATATACCAAGAAATGATTGATGCCACATTCTAGTGAACTGGTAGACCTGAAGCTGAAGACCTGAAGACCAAGAATGGCGTGCGTCTAAAAGCAGGAAGATATTGTAAACCTACTTCTCGTTATCTTTGTTTCTCCGTTGTTGTTTCGTAAATGATATTCAATTATTTTACATATTTAATCGCTTATTTAAGAGTTTTTAAAACAGTTGGATTTAAATACCCTTCATATTTTAAAATTGAGGACTGCCCTTTGTTTTGCAAAATTCTTCTCTAAACCTGTCCATAGCGTAGTCCGCATGCTATTTATTATCTCGGACTCGGGACTCCAGGACTGTGAATAAATTGGTTACTTCCTTTAAATTTTATGTTTTATAAAATGAATATTTTTTCATGTTTATTTTGCTTCTAATGACACTAATATTAATTTCAAAATAGATTTTTTTTTTCTGTTTGAAATTTTTTTTAAAGTAAATATATATTGTATGGGAATAAAAAGATCGTTAGCATTTTCATCTAGAATATCCAGCTCATAAAAAATTAATTTCAAAACTTTTTTCACTAGTGACCCTTCTTTGTACCGTGTATCCCTGGGATGACCAAGGTTCGTCAATTTTTCAGTTAAAAATACGTATCAAACAAAGCATATTTTTAAATCCAGGTGTACTTGATATTTCTTGTATAATAGTAGTAAGAAGTGCACATTGCAGTTCCGGAAATTTATTTGTCAATGGAAAGTTTTTAAATGCTATTGAAACTTACGTTAACCACCTTTGGCTCATCCGCTATATATATATATATATATATATATATATATATATATATATATGTGTGTGTGTGTGTGTGTGTGTTAAACCTCACAGAATGCCATTACCTTACTGAATTATAAAAGTACTGACAAAGAAATATCGATGTTTTACATTACAGTCGTTTGATATGTGCTTTCTATTATAAGTGCAAGCTTCAGGAATAATACTGTGCTAAAATATTATATTTTCACTGTGAAATCTTAGATGAAGTGTTAACGCTGAACATGTATTTAATTTATGATAAATTATCCTAACTACTCTTGTGCATATATTTTTAATGAATTAAAATGCGGTAGTTTTCACAACACACAGACTATATACAAATTAAAACACTCGAAAAAGTATGAAGGTTCTCGTGCCGCTAATTTTATTTATTTATGTAATTTATATACTGTGCAAACATTATTGTAACTATTATTTCACAGTTTCAGCATGTTGTAGTAATATGACCTCGGGTGGTCTAGCAGCAGTGCGCCCAACTCGTAATCGAAAAATCGCGTTTTTTGATGTCGACGAAGAAACTGTCACGTGGTAATTTACATTTAAATCTGTAATAATAAAGTCATGCACGCATTAACCAACATTTAATTGCGAGTACTCCATTTAGAAAAACATTTTTTATAAAAGGAATTAACGAATTAAATTTGAAGTCTTATCAGTGAGCGTACTGGGGGCTGCTCAGCTAATGCCATAATATATATTGTAAAATGGCCGAAACATGCCAGACCAGGAGGGGAACACTCCTACTGGAATTTAAAAAAATTCAATGACCAGTCTCTGAAAACAAAAACGACTAAAGTGGAAGGGAAGCCTCCACCACGTGCTTAATTAAATAATTTAAAAAAGCAGAGGGCCAGCACGAAGCTCGACTACAACGTGACACACGCAAACACTTCAAAATAAACACCAGCGCATAAAATAACGAATAATGAGCTAAAACAACAGATAGGGGAGGGGGTAGTAATTACTTCTAGCGAGAGTTTAAGGGATCGCTTCGCAGTCCCAGTACTGCAGAGCGACAACACGGTGTGCTGAAAGCCACAATACCTCTCTACTTATCATCTTACTAAAGCCACCTTAAGGGCAAAGAGCGAGAGAGTAAATTCACCTTTGTTTGAAAATTAACGAAAAAAAAAAGATAGACAGCACACACAACTTATCAACAATGAGTATTTATTAAAAGAGATAAGAAAGCAATCTAATCTCAAAAAGGAACAAATAATCATATTTATATAAACTTAGATAAACTCTGAATAACAATGTATAATGTTTTCAAGATTCACAATTAACATAAGAAATACATCAGTTCTTAGAATTTTGTAGCTGGTATTAACACATAACTGCCAAATATATTCTACAAAAAAATCAGTGAAACCAGATTGAACAATTAATTAGAGACTCGATGGTCTCTTTAAACGGTGTTGATTGATTCTTCGATTTACAACAAAAAAAATAAGAACTGGAAATATCTAAAAGACTCAAATTATTTATACGATATCTTTGCGCCAGAGGTTAGGTCAGGTCAATCGCATGATAAAACGTCAACAACACTATTTCTCATAGAACGCCAACAGTAATTATCTTATCTCAGATACTGCTCAGTTAATTCAAAAATCTAGGTGAGATTATTGGAAAGAAAAGAGAAAAAAATAATACAACGTAAAAAAAAATACACGATGCAGAACATTAATAAAACACAAACGCAATCAACGAGTGGTACGCAACAACAACAAATTTAATCAGTGTCTAGTACCAACATTAAAACCAAAGCCAAGAACAAAATAAATAGCTACGATTTCATTATCGTATACATTTATCAGCTAAATACGACAGTAATAACGTCTTGAACCTTCACAGCTTAATAATCAACCATACTGAAGCTACAACAACTAACAACTTACAATTTTATCATTACCTATAATACTAGGTTGTAGCGTCTTAAGCGGCCATTTGTCGACAAGTTACTCTCTCAGTTTCTCTTCCCGACTACAATTACAGTTATTTCATGAACTACAGTATAAAACGATCGGGGCCATTTTCCCTGAGATCAGGAAAATATGGCCAGATCAATCAAAACAAAAAGAAAATTTATTCAATACTCATCCTGAGTTGTAGAACTTGGGTGGTCTCCTCCGGACCGCCTCGTCGTCCGTCCTTTCAGTCTGCCAGCTCAGCTCACAGCTACTGACGACGCATCGCGTAACTCTTCCCACACCACCCGACTGCAGCCAATCAGAACGCGCCACACGTCCTTAGCAACAGCCGGTAGGCATGCGCTCAGCACCACTTCGCCTCTCCCTTCCTCTCAGCCGCCAGTCATCGTTACGCTGCTTTCAGCAACTGAAACCTTTCCCTTCCTCTGTCAGTACCCACAAACGCATCGCAACCACGGCAAACGTTTCCGACAGTTAACTCCGGAAATAACGAAGCAAACAATCGAAACTTCAAGAAACGAAGATTTAAAGGGAGAAGAAAAAAACTTCAGCAGAAATAAATGTGCGCCTTCAAGCAGTAAGCAGAAGAAAAAGACGCTCATGTTTAACCCCCGCTCCTACCTGCTACAAACATCTCACGCGCAAAGCTTCTCGGATCTTTCCAATACATTCCAAAAATAAATCAAGTATCTCCAAAAACTATATAAACTTTCACGCCCGTGTTAAAACGTTAATTAAATTTATCAAAGGCATAACAAAAATATAAGATTAACGCCTCGCAACCAAAAAAAAAACTTATTAAAGATAATTAAATCTGAACAAAAAATGAAATTCTGAATTATAGCCAAAAAAAAAAAATTTGTTAGGAAAATTTGAACTACATCACAATATTGATGTAATACAGTTACCGAGCGAGGTTGTGCAGTTGTAAACCACTGGACTCGCATTCAGGAGATCCGGTTCGATTCCTGGCTCGGCCATCCTCATTTCGGGTATCCATGGCTTTTCGAAATCACTCCAGGCGAATGCTGAGATGATTCCTTCATAAAACCCTTGGCCGATTCCTTCCCCATCCCTGATTCTCTGAGCAACTTGCTCTAATGGTCTCGCTTTCTACAAGGCGTTAAGCTCTACCTACCTACGTTATACATAATCACTTATAAAATATGAGAACGCCCCTGAGTGATTAGTTCGACAAAACTCGTCGCATTACACAACTGGATAGATACTACCAATATGAACAGTTCCCTCAAGATAAATAGTTCGGAAAATGTAGTTTATAAGCGTTACCCAACAATACCGGATAAATCATCTAAAACTTGCACAACAAATATTTCCGAAACTGAATGTGCTATTGATATGCTGATTTCACAGAATTGAAGTTCAGACAAGGGCTCATAATTGCAGCCCAGACATAGATTTCAATACAGATTAGCATGTGTATTTCTTGAACAATGTTACATTTTTCAAATGGAACAATGCCTGCTCACATCAAGAATACAAAACCGAAGGAAATTAGAATGTCGGTGGCGTTTTTTTTTTTGCAGGATTCTAGTGCAAATAGTTTACATGCTCTCGTAACATGTTAATGTTAAATACATACAGTTGTCTGCTCCATTTAACTGCTTAGTTAGGCTATGGTGTTTGTATATTTACTTGATTATGAAGTTAAATGTTGATGTATAGTTATATTAATTGAAAACTAAACAACCTAGAGGTGGAAAGGAGCAGCTAACTTTGCACGCTGCTACATGAAGAATTTCGAAACTTAACAAAGGACACCCGTAGTCGTGAAAAATATAGAATATAGGTTATTGTGCATGCACTTGTGTCTATTATTAACATATTTGTTTTGTTTGTGTTATTATTTTCTCAATATCTAAGATTATGTTTGGTTGGTTTCAAAAATATATGTATTAGTATGGAAAAATTCTGATTTCAATGTGCTCAATCGGGTGTTTTCACACGCGCCGCAATCAATTGTTTTCAACACATTTGGTGTACTTCGCACATTTTAGAATACGTCATCAGGGAGTCTCATGAATCCCCGTAAAAAATTTGCTAAAGAATAGGGACTATTTGTGCTGTCATTTGGTATAGGCTGTTTACGGCAAAGTGAGCACTTTTGAGGCCCTAGTTACTTTTTACTTCAGCCATATTTTGTCCTTTAACTACCTTTTTAAATAAATATTTCCATGTAAATATTAAACACAGTGTGTAGTTCCACCGCACTCGAAAGTTAACGTCCAAGGCTAAAATAAAATATATTTTTTGACTATTATTCGAAATGAGAGGGGCTTCAAAAGTGCTCACTGTGCCCTAAATAGCGTATATCAGGGAAGAAGACATTTTATTTTGCTTTCACGTGTGTCACTGGACTCGTCTCTTAACGAGTCATATGCATTCGACCCTCAGCTGTCGCTTTCAGTCACAAATGAAAACATTGTTTTGTGTCGCAACAAACAATTTTTTTTTATTCGGAACAGCATTTCTATCGGTATGGCGCTCTGTCATATGTTGAGAACCATTGTATGTGTCTGTGCTTCTTGTTATTCGCAGCAGTTGGTTACGAACGAGACTGCGGAATACATGTCTCGACAGCGAATGATACGTCCCACACCTGAGGGTCTTCCTTTATTGACCGCTGTTTTCTACCGTGTGCAGTGCAAACTACAGTCCATTCATGGTTACTGCTACATTTTCTGAAGCCTTGCTGAAGTTATACTTCCAGGATATTCCTCCGCCTCATGCAAACAATGCTTCATAGAGTCTTGGAAAATTACACCAAAGGAACAACGCACCGCATTCGTGCGCACTTATTTCAATAGTATTTTGTTTTTTAAGAATTGCTTCTTACTAAGCATTACCAACACACCTATTATCGTTCTGTTTTATTCATATCAATTATAAATGTAATATTACAATACATAAAATAAATATAAGTAAATGTTCACTTTAACCGGAAATAAAATACTTTTTTCTTACGATAAGTTCAAAACTCATATGATCATGACATACTTGGGAAACTACCAAACACGTCATACACGGGGTAATTTTTCAAAGGTTTGATAACAAAAGTGTGAAGATTCCGCGAATAGACTATTATTACATATACTTCGTGTGCAAGTCCCGGATATAGGACACCGCGACTGGAAGGGTTAACTCCATGTAACCGAGTCGAACCGGAGTGAGTGGAGAGGTTTGGGCTGCTCTTACAACGAGGTCTCGCGAGCCGATGAGGGTGACGTGAGGTGAGTATGGAGCAGTGCCTGGAATGTAGGGGTGGGGGGAAACGGCAGATCCCCGAGAAAACCCGCCCACCAGCGGCATCATCCGGCACGATTCCCACATGCAAAAATCCGGAGGCGACCTCTCCCGAAATCGAACAGGAGAATGAGTTATACCTAGACGGGAACAATTCGCGAGTTCACTGACTTATAAACTGTACTACATGTTCATTTTTACGCCGAATATTTCCATCATGTTGTCATTTGTTCGTTGGGAGTTGGCCACTGCAATGTACAGCTTCCGTTTGCTGCGGGTTTGTAACTGGTAAAAGTATTCCAGGGCATTGCAAATCAGTCGCCTACCGTTGTGAAAAAAACGGGGAAATGTGCGTATTAGAAGTCTCGCCTGTCCTCAAAACAACGTGAAAACATCTCGTATGCATAATTACGGCTGTGGGAGTAGCCATATGACTAGTGACAACGAACACGTGATTTTCGCGTTAAATAGTTACACGTTACACTTCGTTACCCTATGTGCACACCTGCTTTTTTAGCCTGCTTATGCAATCATCCGAATTTCTGCCTGGGATGTATGTCTTCCCCCTAATAACTTTTGTACCCGTGAACCGGATTCCACCAAACTCGGTACACTAATAGTATCTAATCAGAAAAAATCCAACTTTTATAGTTTTCTACTAATCCGTGTACTTATTTTCAATATGGTGGCCATTTTAATAATAAGGGTGCCATTTTACATCTCAGGAAGCATTTCACAAATTTAATCCAAATTTCGTTTTTAACATATCATTGTCGAAATATTTAATTGAAGAAAGTAAACTGCTATTAAGCAGTCATTTTGGAAGATAGCACCCAAAATGAAATTATTAAAGTTTTACATCGTATATAGGAAACTACCAGTTAAATTTGTGTGTATATATATATATATATATATATATATATATATACATACATACACTTCTTAACCAATACTAAAAGTATACAAGCATTAACCGATTCATATAGGCTGCTCATGGTAAAGTGAGCACTTTTAAAATCATAGTTACATTTTCCTTTCAGCCATTTATCCTTTAACCACCATTTAAAATAAATATTACTATGTACGGAATAAACACAGTGCGTATATTCCATCTCACTATGAAGTTAAAGTCCAAGGCTAAAATAAAAAATATTTATTTAATATTTTTTTAAAAGAGGGGTACATGTTTACAGACTTTTAAGCAAAGTAAGACGAATTCCCACTTACAACAACCTATTGCTATACGATGCTATATTGTACAACGTTCACTACTAGTCGGCTGTCAGCCAATATAATTCTGAACTGACTGTGTCCCAATGAGATGTTCCTTCTAGTTAACGTAACATTCTGTTCATTCTATCCATTTGAGTAACTTGACACTTAGAGTGCTGCCGAAGGAAAATTACGTTACAGTGAACTTTGTGTATAAAGTTGGATTGACTGGAAATGGTTTATTAACGTCCCCCAGTGTTATGCCTGAAGGATTATCAGGGGACGGCTTACAGACTAACTTATGACACAATTTAAGTTGACACCCATGCTTGCCTGGGATTCGAACCCAGAACCTCCCGCACCCCAAACCGTCGGCACACCAACCGACTGCGCCACGGGAGGTCGGCAGTGTGCTTACAAGATGTGGGACGTCAAAAAAGTATGACGAACTCTATAGAACTATCTTAAAATCAGGCAACGTCATAAGACACCGATAGCATTCAGTGTGTTGAAGTGTTTTAAAATAAAACGAGACGGGAACACTTTCCGCGGAGGTCGAGTGTCCCTACTATTGTCACCTGCCCGAGTGTGTAGACGACTGTGAAGCGGTACCGTGTTACAATACTAAGTAGCGCGAGACAGCAAAATCATTATAAGTAAGAAAACTTTAATATTACGGCAGTTCTTACTCCAGTGTGTAATAAAGGAAAAGAAACCATTTTCTATGGCGACCAATTTGAACATTAAATTTTATATGTGTGCAGGGCAGCAAATGGAACCCACGTCGAACTGGCCTGAGCAGTAAGACACTTGATAGGATGGTTTCTTATTTGACTCGTCGTTGGGGTGTTTAATGTTTACTGTTAATTTAATACAGACTTCCGAAACCTCGCCATGAATTTACGGATATACTGTACTTTTCAAAATTGCCCGTTGCTAAACAAAGTACAGGTATTAATACTATTTTATGAAGATATACTTGGCTTCACGAATTATTTAATTTTATTCTGTGTAAAAACAAGCTCCAGGGGTGAACATAACCACTCTCTTACTTTTATTATCTTTNTGTTCCTGACGTTTTCTTATCTGAATTGACTAAACATATTTGAGTTACTTCTATACTGAACGTCCGTGATTCGTTGCCAGACACCTAAAGAAATGTGACAGTTAAAATTATAAAATCACAAAAGTATAACCAACCTATAAAGTCTTTTAGTTTACAACTTGTCGTAAAATCTTCTCGCAAAGAACAGGTACCGCTATTGATTATAGTCCATACACGATTACCTCCCACTTTTCTGAAGCACTGATGAAGTTCTACTTCCAGAATATTCCACCGCATCATGGTAAACAAAGCTTAGGAAAGTATAGAAAATTACACCAAAGGGACAACTTACCGCATTCATGCGCACTAAGCGTAATAATATTTTGCGTAAGAACTATTTCTTACTAGGTATTACCAACACACATATTTTCTCTCTGTTTTCGTTCATATTAATTATAAATAAAACATTGTTATTTATAGATAAAATATAAGTAAAAATTCTGTTTAACGATAAATAAGGTATGAAGTATAAAACGCTTGTAATACATGTAATTTTTAGGAAATAACCAAACACTTCAAGTATGGGGTGATTCTTCGAAAGTTTGATTCAAAAAGTGTGAAGAAAAAGCGAATACACTATATCCGTGAATCAGGCATGCCAAAGAATTTAATAGTAGTTATTATTACATTTTACTAACGGTTTTAAGGCAGAGTTACGGCATGTTCGCCTTATCTTACATTTGACAAATTACACATGAATGTAACTAAACCATACGTATGTAACAAAACTATAGGTATTTAACAATTAAAAGTAGGAAAAATATATATACGATACGTAAATATACACAGTTAAATATAGGCATTCACTGTAAAATATTTAGTATGTCTTGCAGTAACCACAATATTTTTTCCCCCAGTGTAGCAGTGTGGGATTGCGGGTCGGTTTGCTTTGGGGAAAAAAAAGAGGGGGGGAGGATGGGAGGGGACTGGCACCCGCAGCCTGCCCTTGGGGAGCAAAACGCTGGCTGCACCCCGCCCGTGTTTTTGGCAATCTTTTACACCCCCTACCCCTGAGCCGGAGGCACGGCCAGGTTGCCCCCTGGTCACCGTGTCACAGCTGCCGCTAACGAAGAGCACGTGTCGGACCGGAAGCCGGGAGCAGGCCTGCCAACATCGCATCTGTGCCATTCGCCGCCCCCTGTCCTTCCCCCTCCCATCCAATTTCCTCTTTGGGACAGATCATCAGCAGAAACACGGACATTTCGCACCTTCTTTTTAGCAATGAGGATGGACTTGCGCTATTGGGGATGAACCACGCACACAAACAACCAAGTTACGCCAAGAAATTTCTGCACGCCCTGTAACAACTATGGCTACAATTTGCACGTAATTTAATACTTTGAGTATGGCACCGGCACTCACTTATAAACAATAAGACCAGCTATAAGTGCGTCCTCAATATTCACGGCTGCAAGACCACGTTCGTTTCTGAATTCCCATTTTACAAACATCCTAATGGTTCACACAATACCGGACACGCTTTCTGCAATGCATAACCTTCATTACTGGCTGACTCTGCTAGTATAATGCCGAGATTAAAGTGTTCCAATCAAATATTATTTTCCCTACGTAGAACAACATACAGTCAACCCTGCTAATTTGAGTGATTTACACTTCCAGTGTTGCTGACGTAATTATTACGTTGCAGAGAATCTTGTGAAAACTGCTGGAGAAGTTATATTTCTTCGCCCGTGTCTTCAGATAATGCAGATGTAATGTTACGGCGAACTCTGTACAACTCAGTTGAATTCAGATGACGTAATATTACGTCGGCACTCAAAATGTTAGGCCTAACTGAAACTGTTGACCAGCGAAATTTTTTCTAGGTTTTGAGGATATTTCATAGTTTCGTGACATGAATGATATTGCCGACTTCCCGCGGCGCAGTCGGTTGGTGTGCCTCTGGTCTCGGGTGCGTTAGGTTCTGGGTTCGAATACTAGGTAAGCCATGAAAGTTAGTTTAAGTTAGGTCATTAGTTAGTTTATAAGACGTCACCTGATGCGCCTTCAGGCATAACACCGGAGGATGTTAATATGAACTTTCCAATCCAATCCAATCCAATCAAATCCAATGAATGATGGTAACTTGATAAAACTACCGAATAATTTGAAAAATAACGTTCATCGTGTTTATAGGCGTAGATATGGGAATATTAACTTAAATCTAGGTTTGTACAAATTTCAATAAGTAGGCCTAATTTACCAAAACGTTCTGTTAGAGATAAAGTGTCTATGAAGTCACAGGAATGTCATGCAGTAATCTATTTTGAAATCCGACAGTTGGTTCACCTGCGACAACGGTTTAACTTTTAACTATGTTGACTGTTTATCTCGAAAGTTGAATTTGAAATTACGTGCGAACCGCATAATAAATTTCCAAGAAATATTTGTCCTGATATTCTAATAATAGCATGAATAATTATTTTGAGATTTAGTGTAACATATTACTTTTATACCATTTTGAGATTTTTATACGGAAAGATACAAATTTTAAATTCACATAACTTGTTCCACTCTCTTCGAAAAGTCGTTTTCTCCCATTGTCATCCCGGCCGGGTCACTCCTCGATTTTTGCAAGTGCCGCACGATGCCGCTGGTTGGCGGGTTTTCTCGGGGACCTTTCGTTTCCCCCGCCCTTGCATTTCGGCGCTGCTCCATTCTCACCTCATTTCACCCTCATCGGCTCTCAAGACCTCGTTGTTAAGAGCTGCCAAAATCTCTCAACTCAACTTCCATTGTCTTACTTTTCTCAGTCTATTATTTCATATCACAACGAAAAACTATGTCATGTGCTAAAAATGGAGAAAATCATTTTAGCATCTTGAAATTTGTTTTAACACATATTAACAGTTGGCCAACTTCAGAGTCTTTGCCCTTAATATTTAATGTTATCAATTCAGAATTCATGACGTCACTAACTAGTAAACGCAATTAGAATACACGGTTGTCGGTTGTTGAACTTAGCATCGTCATCTGTTTTCATACAGTTCAGTCATAGTAGACAAAAAAGCAAATAGTACAAAAAATCTACTGAAAACCATTTAGTTTAACCAAAAAATGTACGCAGCAGGAACCACCTACGAATAAGCTGCGATGCTCTCATAACTAGGGGCAGGAAAGTTTCGCAGTTTCAGTAGCCTGTAGAATACACTCCCTTCCTCTATGTACAGTCAGGAATTATCTCTTTGCACATTGACTGCTGCCGCAGATAGTTGGCCAATTCTACAACAGAACAAATAGCAAATATTTTGGTGCTTTTTTTACATTGAAGATTTCTTATTCACTCGGAGTCACTGAGAGCGAGTCTTGTAGATAGAGATTCGGAAATGTCGAGGATTCACTTGGCAATAAGCTAGACTCGGCAAACCTTTTTATACCACAGCCTCAGTGGAAAGGAATGGTGAGATTTGGGTGGCTCTGAACGTCGGGGTCTTGAGAGTCGATGTGGATGAAATGAGATGAGAAAGGGGCATCGGCGGATTTCAAGGATGGGGGAAACGGAAGATCCCCGAAAAAAAAAACCACCAACCAGCGGCATCGTCCGGCACTATTCCCTCTTGCGAAAATCTGGGAGTGACTCGGCCAGGGATTGAACCCGGTTCGCCTTGGTGGGAGGCGAACAGACTAACCGCTTAGCCACCGCAGCCCTCCTGTTATAATACAATTTTCGTACTTGACTGGACTAATTAGAATTGAGTTACTCCGATACTGAACGTCTTTGCGAGCAGACGCCTAAGACGCGTGACAAAATGGTCCGTAGGTAGATCAGAACACAAATATTTTGAAATACAGTAAGTCTGGAAATATTTCCGTGAAAATCAGGTGCCTATAGCCATAAGTAGAGCCACAAAATGCCATGATATATTCTACCACTAGGCTGGACGGATTCCACAGCAATGTTCATACTCGAAAAACAGGTTTCGTGTTTATTGGATGCGGCGTCAGTCAAAAACCATCCCCTTATTTGACTCGACTACAATTATAGCATTTGATTGACCAACAACTTCCACTGGTTCAATATCTTCCAGAGAATATCGGGTTACATGTTTCAGTGAAACGAGCTTGACGTCTAGGCGTTTGCAAAAACGCAGTATTTACAACTGTGAGATTATTCATTCGTGCATTTGGGAAGCACGTCGGTGTATCTGGCACAAAAGTAATGTACTTGTTATTAGACGCATGCGTATTTAAAATCCTGCCATTCGCGTTTGTTTGCCTGCAGCACCAGCAATGGAAAATTCTCTTTCAACTTCCATTAATTTCTCGAGGTCATGTGTAAGCAAAAGCGCATTTGAGGCGCATTTGGTATTTTGTATGCCGTGGTCATACAGACGTGTGTTTTTTTTTATTTTTACGTACGTTTATGCTCGTGGCTTCTATGTGTAAACCCTGTAATACTTATCGGGTGGTGGTTTAATCCATATTTAATTAATATTGATGTCCCTCCTCTAGCAGTTGATGCATGAAAGAACAAAAGTTAAAATTTCGTTGGCTATTCTGAGTGCACTGCCGATGCACATCAGAAAAGCAGAAAATACGCGGATGAAAAAGAGTTCTTAGATTTATTAATACATTTTATTTTACAAGGTCACAAAACAATGGTTGTTAGTGTTAAAAACTAAACTTCGTGATAATGTAGTTATGTATAGGTGTTCAAAATTAAATGTACCATAGAACGATACGATGTGGAAAAGTTTTCTGAAGTTGTGTTAACTTCAGAAAGTTTTTTAACGTCGTATCATCCCTCTCCAACCTCGCTTTTAACACGTCCTTGATATTAATTCCAAAAGCATACAGAAATATTGCATAATATTGTTGAATTTTTTTTTCTAATATTTGACGAAACGACACGAATTTGAAATATATTTCCAGCCCGTAATATAAGAACTATCAACTTTAAAAAGGACGCTATCTGTTGACCAAAAAAAGGGTTGCTCAAACTTCGCCGTGACGTGCTGTGCGCACCATTTTCCGGATATTTTGCGAGGTATTACCAGCAAGAAATAAACCGCTTTCCTGCGCGATATATAACGAATTTACAAACAAATGCCAATAGTTATATTTTTCCACGAGCTTTGCATAATTTTTAAAGTAACATATATTTAATGTACAACGATTTGGAGTACAAGTAATTTATGTTCGGCCGGTAATCGTTCGTCTACGTAAATTATACGCCATATTGTTCTCTAGAAACCCATCTTCTTGATTCCGTAGACACGTGTGAATAGTTTTTAAGCAATTCTAACGTTATTCCACGTCACATATTTCCAACTCGAATATATTAGCTATAACATCCAAAGTGTGATAATAGATACAACAGACCGTCTCGCAAATGTTAACCCAAATTCACTATCTCGGACAAATTAAAAAAGAGATAGCAAATAATTAATTATTTGCAACATTTTATATTTTCGCTTTTATAACCTACTTATTTTTTTAGACAGATGTCAGTCTTTAAATATCTTAAAATTTGTTTAGCATTACAGTACAATGAGAAGTGGATTAGCTGACAGCGTGTTGATAAAAAATACAGCCCCGACTTGACGAACCAGCTGATGACGGAAGGATACATAGTCAGATGTAAACAATGGCGCTACTTTCGCCGAGCTGTCAAAAAGTGGCCTTCTTATATGGTAAAGGATATAGTATAACTACAAATACGAAATCTGTGCTGTGGTTTAAGGAAAGTTTATGTAATGAATGCTGAATTAATAACATACGTGGCAAGGCATTGCTCTAGCTCATATGTGTTGTTATTTATTCGGGCGGCATTGTAGATGAACATTTGAAGCGTTTTGGGTTGGTTCGTAGCCATTTTTAATCGCCCAAGGGACTTATGGCCTCTATTGAAATTGCTTGTTTATGAGCGAGTGAGGTTTCTTCGTGAATGAGTTAATAGTAATGTTTTAATTTTTTTTATTGAGTTGGCATCGTCACGCACGCGGAGAATCTCAGCCAGCTGCTGCTTGCTACTCATATCGTCCAGCCGTTCTTGTTCTGGAGCGTGTACTTGTGTTGTTATGGACCTTGGGCTCTGAGCCAACCTTAGCTTGAGCTGTGCGTTGCACTTGATCTGCGTATAGTGTTGTTTATTGGGGAGGGGGGTGATACATGCTTGCACGTGTGTAGTGACGTCACGCTGGTATGCAGGCCTCGTGTTTTGTGTCCCGTTACGGCCGTTTTGCGGCGGCTCTACTACAAGTTGCGAGAGTTCGGACGCTGCTTCCATGCCGCCACGGGGTGTGGCACTACATAGGGCCTACAGAGTTTTTATTGAGTATTCACTTTTGTGTGTACACCAACATTTGAGTAACGTACTCGCAGGCTTTATTTATAAATGTCATTAATTTTCTGGTAAAATACTTTTATTTATTATTATTTCAGTACTGCTTGCTTCACTTATGCAAGTTTATTCTATAGAAGAAATGTTATGGTAAGCAATTGTCAGTTTATGAAACATGGTGTCGTAGTTTGGTATGTTTTGGTGGCATTCCGGCTCTTTAAACTTGCTTGACTTTTACCAGCAGTTATTCCATTTCGTGCTTTTCCAAGTCGTTACAGAAGATTTGTTAACGGTATTGAAGTATATTTATTGCGTAACGAATACATTTTGTTTGTGTTAATTATATGCACATTTGTGTGCACGAAAATACGAGTATAATAAGATTTTGAGTGCTTCGTTACAAAAATTCCAACCCCAAACTGAGAGTGAACATTTTTTACCGCCCCAGCAAGTACTTTACGACCTTCTGGCTGAAGCACTCGTAGTTGGAACTGACACGAGCTTTGTAAGTTTATATATAAGTTTCTGGAAATTCTTCACTTGATCCTGATAATTTTAAATAGCCGTGAAGCTCAGTTAAACTTATTTCGTGCATGTCACCGTCTGTGAACACGGCGTGAATTTTATCTTCTTAAACTTGGAAAGTCAAAAAATTTCCTTAGCTCTCCTAAGAGATACGAAAGCATCATAAGGAAATTATTGGTGTGTTGGCAAAAAACTTTTAACATCCGATAGGTGAAAAAATTTCATTTCTGGAATTCCAGCAAATCTGTGCGATAGATTCAAAGATATAGTGTCAATTATTTTTTAAAAAGTCTCTCCTGTACACTCCCTTAATTTTCCTCGCCTGTGGAATAATCTACACAAACACGTTTTGCACTGTTTTGTGTAACTTACAGACTCAGCAAGAACTAAATTTTACTTGCGAGCACAACAATGAACAAAACAGCTTAAGCACAAACGACTCCTGTTTTCGTTTGCAATTCAGTGTGTTCTCTGACCATCATGGTGACTCCATCAGAAATCTGCGTTACTAACTTACTTAAACAGTCAAAGTTTTCTCAAATTTTAACAGTATATTGACATGGCCGTTCGATTACCACTTACGTCAATAACCTTTAAAAACTTCACCTCAAAATTCCTATCACTTGAGATGTAACGCAATACTGTGGTTCAACTGGTACGTCTGTTGTCTCAACTGTAAATAATATATCAAAAGATGTTTGTGATGCTTTTTCTTAATTTTGCTCATTGTTAAATCAGGCCGTGGAATTATTATGTATTTCTGAGTGTCACTGGACAAACCTGTGAAGAATGTAGAATACTCTAGGTGAAATTTTAGCTCTGTGTCATAATTGGCCAGTTCATTCCATTATTCTCAGTAAATTCTGTTTGTTGAGCGAAGTTGTAGCCAAATTTTGTTTCACAAAATAATAACACGTTTTTCTTTTTAAAAGACTCATGATCTGCATGTTTGCCTTACTTACTCATTATGCTTCTTAATTTCGAGCAGATACTAACGGCTTGATACAAATTCAATAGGTATGTGTTTTGCCAAACAGTTTGAGACATTTTAAACATAAAACGTTGTTAAAAAAGACAATTTTGGCAGTTCTTTACGTTATTTAAAATCATTAGACCCCTCTGCATTCCACGCCAAATTTTATTTTATAATAATATTTACAGCTAACAAAAAGTATCATAAGTTTATTGCCTCCACACAATCAAGTGACATCTGCGTAAGGGGATGAAAATATGTTTCTGTTGTTAATTCGAGGTGAGGAATACGCCTGCCTGCTACTAAATCCCATTTAAATACGTGGTGTATGAAACATACAATGTAAGCTGTTAGACAAATTTTGGACGAAGAATAAATATCTTGTAGTGAGATCTAGGGTCGACAGTTCGAATACCGACCCGAGATTCGGATCACTTTTAACTAATTTTGTACATGGTTTTCTGTCTGTTTACGCGCTTATACGCACCTGATATATATAAGTAAGCAATATCCAAAGGTGAGGTATGGTGCAGGTATCTGAGTTCGAGACCCGATACTACAAAAAAAAATATTAATTCTCTCTGGGAATTAGAAAGATTCTGGTAATTTATCCCAGTATTCGGTGAATGTTGGCGGATCATCGTCAATTGCCTACACCATGGCACGGAGGCTTGCTGGAAGAGGAGAATGGAATGCTATAAGGGAAAAAAAAAAACAATTTTGTAAATTTAAATTTATTTTTCAGTAATTTGAACATCAGAAATTGGCATTTCTCAAATATTGCATAATATTTATGTTCTCTATTCAATATTCAATCCTCTCATGCCAGCGTGCAGTATAGCCAAGGTTTTGCAGCTATATTGACACTATGGGCGAGATGTTGACGAAGGTGTTGGTCCCGTCTCCATATTCCTAGCAGTCAGTTATAAGCCGTCTTTATACACATGATTCAGTCTGAAGTTTCATATTTGCATCGCAAAAAAATAACAATGCTACAAAGTCATAGCGAAAAGTATGTACACCATCTTGGCATTTGTTTCTCGTGTCATTGGAGCAAAACAGAGTTAATTTATTTACAGTCTCTGTATACAGTACGTGCTGACGTGATCGTATTGTGTTGAAAATCGAAGCATGTTCGTATTTTTTAAACTAATATTTAGCTGTTTACAGAACAAAATACTCGGTGTGATGGCCGCAATTACGGACATATAGTCATAGCGACGCAGAGTAGGAACAGTTTGTAATGGGTTTTCACGGTAGCAGGGTACCAACCAACCTTCAAGACCACTGCACATGGGTTGTCAATTATTACAGATCAGTTTCTGAAGAACGATGTAAATATTTCTGAACGTTCTCATGTTTACGTTACTACTATCTTCTCTGTAGTAGGAAAAAAATGATTTCCTGTAGAAAGGATATTTTTCGTTGCACGTAAAAAAATAAAACAGAAAAGTGTAACGATGTTACGTCTGCTAACATTTAGCTCAGCATTACTCAGCTAGTTTAATCAAAGTTTTACGAAACAACATATATGGTGCAACAAGTTATATGGTGCCGAAGCCTATATGACTGCTCTCTCCCTATGATGTCATTCTCAGAGGGCTTCGGGCAAATCAATTTTCCGCATAGACATATTTATTTATCAGTTCACAAATGTTGAGGGAAGGAGCAACACTGTATATCCCCCTCCAACCCATTTTTTCGAGGGCACTCTTTTTTAGTTGTAATGTCCATCCAGATAGTTTTTTTTATCAAAATGCTTAAACATTATGGAAAGTAATTCCATGTTTTAACAAAAAATATGTAAAAATAACTTTTATTTGATGTATGCATTATGTAATATGTTTTTTTTATAATGCTAAAACTACTGTTAACACACATTTGTTACCAGTGCCCCTCTGATAAAATAAGCAGTCCAGCATGTCAATGAGTGTTGCGAATGGTGGTTCAGGAGGCGTCATTCAACTCTCTCTCTTTGTTACTTTCATACGAGTGATGTAGTACACCTTTTTTCATGAGTCTTAAATAGCACAAACAAAACTATGCCGTGCCTGGGGAGCGTGGTAGCACAGGGTAGATAAGTAAACAAAGACTAAATGGCTTGGAACCGCAGTGGTGTAGTGGTCAGACTACTCGTCTCCAACCTACACGAACCTGGTTTGATTCACGGCGGAGTCGCTCGCGGATTTTCACATGTGGGACTCGTACCGGACAGTGTAGCTGGTCGGCGGGTTATCTCGGGTATCTCCCATTTCTCTCCCTTGCCCTTGCATTGTGGCACTTGTTACGATGTGTGGTCAGGCCCTTAGCTGAGCGGCCTGCCCGATCACACCTTCACTTATTTATCCAGGACACGGGCCATGATCGCTGAAATTAGTTATGAAATCGCAAACCACAGGAACCCCCTCCACCGGCCAGTAAACAGGGACAACGCAGTCGATATAGGGCTGTGTAGCCCGTGTGCGGTGTCTTTGTCGTCGGGCCATTGGAACGAGAAGACCACTGAAGATGGGTATGTCCAGTCATCGACTTCCGCCACCTTAATCAGCCTCAGAAATCATGAACAAGGTGGGGACTCTCCAATTAGGCTTTACTCAGAACGTGGCTAGTATAATATTTATAAAATAATCTAATTAATATCTCAGTATATTTGTATAGCGCCCCCCGTTCATCTTCAATCATATTTATATTGAAATAATATTGTACAACCTTAATGTTAAATAAACCGCTTTTACACTGAACAGCCAAAAACAAACTAGTACACCTGCCTAATATCGTGTAGACCCCCCCGCGAGCACGCAGAAGTGCCGCAAGACGACGTGGCATGGACTCGACTAATGTCTGAAGGTATGCAGGAGGCATTGAAATCTGCGCCAATTTGAGAAAGGGTTGCACGTCTGTCACGTTTAATGAGTCTCGTCAGTCGTCGTTTGTCCCGTTGTTCACGATCTTTTTCCGGCCGCAGCTATGTCGAAGATTTGATGTTTTACCGGATTCCCGATATTCACGGTACACTCGTGAAATGGTCGTACGCGAACATCCAAATGTTATCGCTACCTCGGAGATGCTATGTCCCATCTCTCGTGCACCGACTAAAGCACCACGTTCAAACTCACTTAAATCTTGATAACCTGGCATTGTAGCAGCAGTAACCGATCTAGCAACTTTGCCAAACGCTTGTTGTCTTATATAGGCGCTGCCGACCGCATCGCGTTACTCTGATTGGTTCCATACCTCTGTTATTTGCATACGCATGCCTATACCAGTTTTTTGGCTCCCTAGTGTATATAGTGTTCATTACATAACTCTTATCAATAACTTGTTACTCCCCTATATCCCCGTTAAGGATAAATACCAACAAAATATCAAAATCATACACGCTGCTCCATACTCATCTCACTTCACCCTCGTCGGCTCTCAAGACCTCAATGTTAAGGACCGCCCAAATCTCTCTACTCCACTCCACGAAATGACTTGGCGGTTCCTTTGATGTGGGCGTATCCATTCACTGACTAGTTGAGTGAGGCTTTTGCAACGGGCCTTCAGTTGGACTGGCTACCGCGTGGTTCGAGAGGTTCCCTATTAGCTTGGCTGCCAGCTGTTAAATAAGTTATCAGGCACTGATTGGCAAACGGCGTTCCAACATGTTGTTGGCTAGTAACGCCATTTTGCTGGCGTGTGCGCCCGGAGTTCACAGAAAATGTGGCTATTTCATCTCTGTATTCTTAAGTACTCTGTTGTGATACCTAAGCGAATGGGCCAACCTGCTGATAGATTACAAAGAACGTCGTTGCAAATACTGTTCGCGCCAAAAGTGGTGGCAGTTGAGTTCTCAAGTCCGATAGTAGTGGGGCTGGGCACGTTTAGGCGCTGCACGGAGCAGCATTAGTAACGGCATGGTCTACACTCTCAAATAAAAACATTTAGCAAGGTATCCGTTAAATTATTTCACACATACTTATATTGGTTCACGTTTACACCTATCACGCCGAACAAAGCTTTCACATTGAAAAAACAGATATCTTACGTTACCAAATTGGTGCACGGTTGAAAGCTATAGGTTTATGACCACACTGGTTTATTACTTATTTCGAACGAAGTGTCTGATGTAGGCTCAATACTGGATAAAACATTAAATGTTACATTAATTTTATTTTGTTTTTGGTTCTTAAAAATATTTACAAATATATTATAAAATTATTTCAATATCATAGAAGCGAGTTACTGAAGGAAATATTGCATACTAGTTCAGTGCCTTGCGCATAAAGACGATGAGGCATGTCATGCTTGTACCTGCATCGTTTTTAGCGCTCCCACGCTTTTAGGCCTTGGGTACGAAAAATACGTCTTGTTATAGGCTGTTCATGGTAAAGTGAGCACTTTTGACGCCCTAGTTAATTTTTCCTTCAAGCAATTTTTTATCCTTTAACCACCGTTCTAAATCAATATTGTCATGCAAGTAATAAGCACAGTGTGTTTATGTTATCGCACTCGGAAGTAAACGTCTAAGGCGAAAATAAAATATATTTATTTACTACTTTTTCAAAAGAGAGGGCTTTCAAAAGTGCTCACTTTACCCCGAATAGCGTATAGGCGCAATGCTTCATGTTCGCTTTCAGACTATAAGTGTTACATCTAGTAGATGTAACGCCGTCGTAATAGCAAATGCCTACAGGACGAAACTAAGTATTTTACGTATTTTAATATTTGCACTTTGTTTTACATGCCTCTTGTTTGGCCCTGGGGTAGTTTTCGATTTTGCTTGGGCACTCTTTGCACTGCTTCATTGTCCTTATGACAGGCCTTTGGGTAACGTGAGTGTGGTTGGCTGTTCTTTCAGTTTCTTTGTTGATCGGTAAGTCTAAACATTTGTTTTTAGCCTCACGGCCTCAACACTCAAAAACACGTTTTTACTACTCACCTTTCATTGCTATGCATAACCTGAACGTTCACCGACATCCATTCTATACAAATTCTGCAGTTAATGAGATGGGTAGATGTTTTCAGGTTGGATGCTACAAAGATGGAGCTGCGGACGCAGTTGTTTCCCCTCTCTCCTGCACATCCACGCCCCATCTCTGACATTGAAGTGCCCTCGCGTCTGGCACAGACAGTAGGTGTTCCATTTCCCAACTTCTATGTGCCGGACCCTCGGTGCTTTTTACCCGCGAGAAACTGCAAATTGATATATTACCCCCTTCAAAATAATGTGATCGTATTATTACTCACCAGTGAGTAAGGTATCTGTTCATTCGACTGAGCCTTACTTGCAAAAGTGCCCTGCAAGGAGGAGATGAACGTGGGATGAGCTACTTCCCCTGATGGAAAGGGGTTATCTGTCAAATTATTTCAACCAATGGAAGATTTTTTAAAAATAATTTTAATCTATTTACACAGTACACAGAACGAAATAAATTTAGCTCCTTCCGTATTGACTGGATCACAAAGTAGATAAATACACAGCAACGAAATGGCGGGCGTACCCATTCTCTGGTTGGCTGCGTGAGACATGTGTCTTGTGTCTGATTGGCTACTGCGTGCTGCGAAAGGGCTCCTACTGGCTAGGATGCTGACTGGCACGTAGGTTACCAGGTGCTGATTGGCGAACGGCGTTCCGACATGTTGCTGGCTAGAGACGCCATTTTTCTGGCGTGTGCGGCTGGAGTGGGCGGAACATATGGCCGCTTCACCACTGTTTTCTTAGATACTCTGTTGCTGAATTTAAGATGAGCAATAGGCACCCACCTGGGATCGTTAAGAACTCCTTATTTCCTGGACTGCTATTGCAAATCTGTTACCACACTAGACAAGAATGATTGACGGAGAAAGGGATGAGGTGTATCCAAGGAATGGAACCAGGGGGTACGGGCCTCTCCCAAAGGCAAGAAAGAAGTTCTCGGGTTGAATACGTATAAAGAAAAATAACAATCGGAAATAATAGTTGTGCAACGTAAAATTTTGAGAGAACAACTGTTGAATTGCTCATGAATTGGTAGTTGAAGTGGTTAGCCACACAGCACATACCCAAGACACTTTTTTTTTGTACATCCGTCTAGCCTGTATGGTTATTTAAGGTTTTTATAGTAGCCTATAACTTTTGTTTCTAATTGCATGCCCTCATCTAGTGTTTCAGTGTGTAAACTCATATCCCTTAGCAGTGGGCACGGAGGTTATGCAATGAAGAACACGTCGTATCAATTCAAAGCTAAAACTTCGGACAGACCGGAGCAAATATTAATTTTTTAATTTGAATTTATTGAATGGGTTCATTTACACAGGAAACACTTATAGAAATTTGTCTAGTGTAGGGTACATCAGGAAAATGTAATTATTTAACTTAATTTCAGTAGTTTCGCTATTTATACTCTGCAGCAGAGGGCCAAGTTCCCCCACCCTCCCCTCCCCTTGCTCTCTTGTTCCACCATGGCATCGCTCATGCTGGACTTCCCCCAAAAAATTAATTCCCAGATACGTACATGTTTGGGGCTAAAGGTCCATTATTTCCCTAGACGTGAAAAATTTCTGAGAATTGTGATGGATGTGAAGCAGAGTAGGGGCTGAAGATTTTCCAGCTGGCGAAAGCGAAGGTGTGCCAATACGGCAGGCGACGATAGGCTGGCTCCACTAGACTTTCTCTTCTCCGCCACGTCACTGTACTCGTGGCGGCAGTGGTTTCAAAGTCTTCATGCTCCCATATTTCCCGGTCTAGCTTCACAAGTATAGGATGCTCACGGTAAAGTTAATTTTTTTTATCAACCTTTGAAAAAAAAACTGCTTGTTAACTCTTTCAGGCATATATATAAATGCAATTTTTAGGTCTTGCAATGAACAAGTTTTTTTGTATGGAAACTATACTAGTGTCAGTATAACGTTCTCTCATATGTTGGATCGTATAAAAAATGTGTTGTGTTAAATGTTATTATTGGCAGCAGCAAAGCTGTTAATGCAATCACGGATAATGTCTCCCGCCGTGTAAGCTACTTCCTTTGATGGACAATGTTTTCTCCTGTGTCCAATGTGCATCATTTAAGACACTTCCTGTTCAATGTCGTCTTGCATTACATAAGTGCCATCTGGAGGCTCGCTACCCGCTACATGAGAAGCACTGCTACTCGTCCACTGCCTTGGATTACATCAGCGCTGTCCCTTCGTTGCAAGAGCCCGCGCCAAATTTAAAGGTGTGCGGTGCGTTCGGCGTCCGTAGCACAGAAGGGAAACGTTTCCGACCACACATTCCTATATAAAAATGATTATTCTGGTGTAGCCTACCATCCCTTAAAATTAATGTGTGTATACCATCCCTTAAGATTAATATGTGTGTATATACATGTGTGTGTGTTTGAAAGAGTTAACTGCATATATGATACGTAGGGCCACCCGATGTTTTACACACCTGAAGTTTTCTTCCGTTATTGGCTGCTTGCCTTCATCGAAGACAGCGTGGTATTTGACTAATCCAATGAGAATTAAATGTCTCCAGTACTGAACGTCTGTGATTCGCGGGCAGACATCTAAGTCATACTGCAGTTCAAACTCTCCAATATCGAAAGTGGATCCAGGTTTAAGTGTATTGAAATACAACTTGACATGAATTCTCTTCGCAGAAATCGGGTAAGGTCACCCACTGGCACGCAAGCTCTCATTTAAGTAAGCAGAGAATTAAGTAAAATAAGTAGTTCGACTACTTGAAGTTGCATTGCGAAAATAATGTTGAAATTCATGGCTAATAAAATTGGTGTTATTTTCTTTTATACACATCACAGTGCGAATTGGCACATTAGTAACTTATCTAGGTTCATAACAATTTCAAGTTTCAACTTTTCAGACTTATGAATAAAGTCACTAGGCCTACGACAAAACACATTTTACACCTGGCAGAAGGATACAAAATGAGCAGAAAAGTAGTTTTAGTCAATTCGCGGTTTCTTCACACTTTTTTTTAACCAAACCTTCGAAAATCACCCCAATTATGCTGTGTTTTATTGTTCGTAAATAAGTCATGTATAACAAAGGTGTTTTCTTCTGTTAGCATGAAGGTATTCAATTTTTGGATAAATTGATCTTTTACTTACAAATTACTATATTACATTTATAATTAATAAGAATAAGACAAGGAGAAATTTTATGTATTGGTAATGCCTTGTAAGAACTAGCTCTTAAGCAAAATATCGTTACACTGAGCGCATGAATGCGGTGCGCTGTTCCTTAGGTGTAATATTCTAGTTTCGGGTAAGCTTTGCTTGCACGACACAGAGGAATATTCTGGAAGTAAAACTTCTAGCGGAGCTTCAGGAAAATTGGAAGTAACCGTGAATGGACTCTATCAAGTAGAACTTTCAAAGGGCTCAATTAACGTGAACAGCCTATAGTTAAGCTGCTTTACAGGTAACTGTGCTCGGTGCCGCGTAAACTGCTACTGAAATGCCACATTGTCTGTGGCTTTATTCTGACATAAGATCAGTTCTTCCAGACGTTACACGTGCGCTCACTAACCCGCACACATTCATGATGCAGCTGAAAACAGCTGTCTCGTCGTGCTATGAGAAGAGTTAGTGCCATCCTGGCTGCTACCGCAAGCGGTTGGTAGAGCCCGATTCGCATTTACGTCGAATACTCCGAACAGACCAGACGCAACAAATGGAAATGGCTATTCACAAGTAAGCAGTGATGTTAACGTTGAAATATCATTTGATGACTATGCTGGTTCGTTAGCTATTTTCAAACAAATTTTTACAAAGCAATGTTGGACAAAAATGTCACACTGCTGATGTTTTTGCTATTCTTCATTCGGGTTAATTTCCAAAATACCTACATAGTAGAGAGATAATGGGGATATTGGCACATCGGGACCTGGGACCTGAGCGTCGGAGCTGTCTGTGCTCTGTCATTCCGGTCTTTCGGTGGCCCTATTGGATACATGTGACCTTGACCATAACCCCGGGGACCTTTGACCTTGAGCCTGGTTACCTTTGCTCCAAAAATTATTTAAAAATATGTTAAAAAATTAACAATTATTAAAGAAATTGTTTTAAAAAAAATTTAATTTCCGGTGGTTTCGCATACCCCTCTCCACCCACACTCATTCCACCATCTTGGCAGATGCAGTCCGCAATCTTGGTAGGCGCCACAACCAATGTCCGCCATCATGGTAGGTATAGTAGTCTGCCATTTTGATGAGCACAGTCCGCCATATTGGTTGGTGCAGTCCACCATCTTGGTAGGCGTCACAGCCACCGTCCGCCATCTTAGTTTTTTCGTTTCTCATTTGTTTATACATAACTGGATTTTGTCTATCACTTTCGTTCAACCGCCATCTTGGTTTTTTCGTTTGTCATTTGTTTCACATTGCTGGTGCTGTCCCCAGCACACGACTTATATCCTCCCCTGCCCTCTTACAATATATTTAATTGACAAATTGCCCCACCCCTGATTTTCATTGGCTAATTGCCCACCCCTTTCCAATATATTTAATTGCTCCGCCAATGCCTCTCATTTCTCGGGTGTTTTCGGAAAAATTTGTTAGACCAATTACTCGGTTCTTCTCCACCCTTGTTCCTCATTGGATTATTCCCCCACCCCCATCAGCCCCTCAACCAATTATTCACCTTTGTTCAACCAATTAGCCAGCAGGCCTCCATCCCCATCCCTGATTCTCGTTGGCTAACCACATCACATGACAGTCTATTGGATCGGTGGCCTACTTTAATTGCGAGTGCGGGCTTCCCCCCCCCTTAAACACTCTTCATAAGACGCACCCTGAGCCCCCTCGGGAAATCAGTTATTTTTCTCGCTCTTAGAAATGTTGACATTTTGTCCAAGCGACCATAAAATCCTTTGGGCTATTTTGGCGTTTGGAAGGGTGCGCAAGCTTAGTGCTTTGGACAAACAAGACGAGTTACAATACCTGCCGAAAGAATTTCTCATGGTCTACGCGCCTTACGAAATTTCGACCGTATTCAAGTGTTTGCTCGCCTACTTGCAGCAGGACGAAGACATACGGGACTGCGTCCTGTGCAAGGAGTGTTTCAAGGTCTGCACCACATCGGTTCCCGACACACCGCATCACAGGGGTTGATGCAGAGCCCGCCGAGCAGCCCTCGCAACATCTGCGCCCGTGGAAGACGAATTCCCCATTGAAGACGCCCTTCCCGTAGAAGGTGCCCTACGTGTAGAAGACGACGTCCGCACATGCAAGTTATCTACCCGCAAGCTGTACCCGTGGAAGATTCTCCTCTTCAAGAATTTTACTGGCAAGCACTACCCGGCGTGAAAACCAGCCCATAACACGTGTGCCCAATGTGTATGGACCTAGATAAAGTTTTAAATGACATTGCAATAAACTTTTGAAACTCGGTGTGCGCATTGGAATTTAATTTTTTTTATATAACAATAAATACATTTCGTAAAAAAAATGTTTTGCATCATTCAAGGTTTTCGCTTGTTCGACTCATACACCATCGAGCAGATTGTCATCTCGTACAGTGACGAAGATGAGAAAGCCAAAGTTTTCACCTTTATACCGCCATGTCCATGGCAGCACCTCGACCGCACCATGCAACAGACGTATCGCCTACAGACGTACGAAACGCACGGACTAAGGTGGGACGAGGGGAATATTCCATACGAGGAAATTCCATCAATACTGGACTCTGCCATAATTCTCTATGACTCTGTGCATATGTTTGGAAGACACCAAGAGTTGGCGATTCGCAATGCGTGCCCCATCGGAACGAACTTTTTAGACGTTCACAAGCATTGCCACTGCCCACCGTTTTGACAGCTCGTCGAAACGTATGCCACAAGACTTCGGGAGTGCAAAAATCAAAGATATTGCTGTGCCTCATGCAATGCGTCTTTTGAGATCCAGCAAGTGATGCCGTCCATACCCCTGCTACATCGATGGGTACTGATTCCACAGGCGACTGTGACGAGACAGTTAATGCTAATGATATATTGAGAGACCTACAAAGCATGATAGAGTCGGCATTTGTGGAATGTACACTTGCAAGGCGTTCGCGTGAAGTCGACGAACTTCAAAATAAACTGTCGTCGGCTCTAAATACTGATGAGCATACAACTCCTGCTACAAAGAAAAGGATATTTAATATAGAATACAAAACAGGAGGTGAAAATGACCTTGAAGATAGCATAGATTAAAATGAACATGAAGACAGTGATAATGCTGAAGATGATAATGGTGATTTTCTCGATGCACTGGCACACCCTTCCCACACATTTGCTGCAACAAGCGACATGAAGAAGGCAGAAGACGCCTAAAATACTGGCTACCTATTTCCTGAAGACCCGAACGAACTTGTTGATAGGCTCATATATTTGATTGACCTTAAAAAACATGGGTATTTATCATGCATTGTTAAAATATCTTCAATAATTAGTCAACTGAAGTAACGGGGATATAACGCATGGTGTGATGGACTGCTTTCTTCTGAAATTGTAATTACAAAAGAATAATAAATTATTATTATAAAATACTTGCATTTTCTTTATTTTTGTGTGTCGTATCATTTGATCCCTCATAACTATAAATTGGTGCTATGAGCAGTCGATTTTTAATGGAAAGATCTGCATATAGAATGATAATAAAGACCTCAGTATAAAAATGCATGTATAGTTGACTGCATACGAAACATTAATTCTGTCGACATGTACAAATTTTGGAGACAGTTGGTGAATTTTATTTTTTAATATGTATGGATAAGAGACAGACGATACACCCATGGATTGAATATGGATTGATGGAAATATTGCGAAAGATTGATCGAAAGTTCCAAATATCGATGGAATGATTGGACGATTGACGGCTGGAAGGTCAAGAAGAGCACAAAAGTTAAGACTGTTTATCACCATCATACATTCCAAATCTCCAGGGCTTGGCAGTATTGGCATTTAAATTAACGCCAATTAAGCGTATAAAAATGTTGATCCATACTTGATTATAACATACTCGTACATGTGGCATGATGGGCTTGGTTCAGTCATATACACATACATTAAAAAAAATCTGACTAGCACTGATGAGCACTGCGTCGTCTTCGCCATATTCGTCATCCGACTGCTACAGAACAGTCGAGGTAGTAAATAATTTTCAGATTCAGGCGTCGTGTATTAATCAGTCTTCGAGAGAGAGGTCTGGAAATGTAGTAATTGAATGAGAGACTTTCGCATGTGTCCGGAATACCTATGTATAATTTCGGCACAATATAAATATAATTAAATACTTTATACTTAAAAATCATTTTTTAAATTTGGATAATAAATACAGATTTATTATTTAGCATACTCTATATTTATAAAACCAATATTGCTGCCAGAAACAAACATATGCTTGAAGAATTAGTGGGAGTAACTGTCGTGCACCTTCGGGTTCATTCGACTAACCCGAGTCGACGGCTTCCGAGCATCCCCTGAGTCAAGTCTAAGACCGCCAGCCACAGCCACACATTGGCCCAGAGTTCCCTATATCCTACTACTGCAGTGATTTACAGTGATGTTCAGATGATCCAATTGTTGTAGGTACTGATTCATCAGCTGGTAGCTACCAAATACCTACAGCACATACTTACTAACCCTTTTAGTTTGAGCATTTTACTGCAGAGAACATGTTGCTTATAACACAGATTTATTGCATAAACAACGCATGAAACAAAGAACATGTTTAACAAAGTCAAATTCCTGTCTTGTGGGGAATTCATTTTTAGCTCGGACAATACATTATGAGCATAATTAACTGTTTGCAATAAATATCCTGTGGTGTGCGAACGTTTTATACCAACACAAGTACAGTTAAAAAGACGATCGCTTGCTGCAACACCCGGAATCACAAATAATTTATCTGTGACTGAAAATATTAACAAACTGATTAAGGTACCAATTGGGTCGCACAAAAGTACTTAACCACTCCTATGGCGACTACAATATAGCCTGCACAATACAATGGGTGGTATGAATAAAAGTGTGCAGTTTCTCAAAACTCATGAATTTAAAGCATCCAATTGGCTTCGTATAGTTAAAAACAGCTTTCCTCAGCCTCCTCGCGAGCAACGAGAAACTGCTTGATGGCCTTGAACAATATTTGATATGTGAGAAAATCCTTAAATCTCCACAAGATTCTACATTTTCCTTTATAAAAATGCGAAGTTCTCAAATGGGGTTATCAACTTCGCACATTTACCATAAGGGACACTTCTGACAACTCGTCATATGACACCTGACCTTTATACAGTGTTCAATGAAATTTGTTATAAAAGAGAACAGTTTGAAATACTATTTGTAATCAACAAAAGTAATTATTATATGCCAGCAAACATTTTCTCTAAATATATTAACAACAAGAAGATAAACAAAATACAAGTTGCAATTACGTATAAATTAATGCGGTGAATAAAATGTCTTATTTAATTGGCTTTAAAAGTGACGACACCAACATAAACTGGAAGAAAACATACAGTACACGTGTTGGCAAACGCTATTGCCACACGGACGCACTTTAGACGAATGCCGCCTGCTGGTGTCTGTTGAAACCAGCTGTGGGTATTGGGTTAGAGTAGCAGAGTAAACGTGCATGTAATTGCAGAAGTGGTACGTTTCTGACACTGCGTTTATAAATATGCGGTTTATTTTCATAGAAGGGTGAGATACGGGTAATATGACGTCTCGTCTTATGTCCATACGGGATAACTCTTTCAGCCTCATAATACGGGAAATCTCGTACAGTAAGGGATAGTAGGCAGCCCTATCTTCAGAGTTCCTGCATCTTGAGTATTTTTCTTCTCCATTCCGGAACTACCATCATGAACTCAGCTATTGAGTTTATCAACAGAATTTGAGTAGATGAGAAATGAAATGTAGAACCTCGTGGAAATTTCAGCAGTTGCTCGTAAAGGTGAGAAGTATCTTATTTTAAATTATACCAAATCTTGAGCAGCAGCTCAGGGATCAAGACCATCGAGCAGTTACTCGCGAGGAGGCTGAGGAAAGCTGTTTTTATTTATACGAAGCCAAGCAGGTGCTTCAAATTCGTGAGTTTTGAGCAGTTGCTTACTTTTATTTATACCACCCAATTACACATCTTTCTTGGCCTTCAAGAATAAAATTCCAAATATCATTACAAATACTTTATTTGTATATACAAAAATATTCGACCAGAACGAAAGTGAATGTACACTATTTTCGGTTACTAAGTAAGATGAACTGGTAACTTCTAGTTCCGAACTTACCGTAACTTTTGATTATAATGCTCAGAGAGAGAACAGAAGTGAAACAAATTATATTACATTTAATTTGGTCCACACTTCGATATGCGAAATCCTTAATGTACATATATGCTAGAATTTATATGAAAAGAAAAAACATTTACCCAACACATTCTGTAAATCATAATATAAATTACAGTTTAATGACTCAGAACACAAAATATCTTTTTGAACGAAAAGTTAAAGCAAACACTTGCACAAATTAATAGCAAAACATATTTTGTATTTGGCACAACATATCATTCAAGGAATAAGAGCAAATTTAAATAAAGGGATTAAGATTAAGAAAGATACCGAGTAGCCTAAACCAGTGTCAAAAATACCTGCGCAACTATTGTTTTAACCGAGTTATGTAATTAAGGCTCCTATAAATCCAAATTCATTGGATACTGGGCTACCTAGCGTTAATTATAAACACTGCATTAAAATTAATGTATTTCAATTTTTTTTTATTAATTTGGCTTTATTCGTGATGTTTCCTCAATATGTTTCGTCAAACGGTAATCATGCACTTGGATAACCACAAAGGATGAATCTGTTTACAACATATATGTTCTCATGTTGCTATATTCCGTTTTATGCGACACCCAGCAAAGGCCTGCAATAGCGTATGTCCAAAATAATGTTTCATTCAGAGTAGGGCCTACTCTGCTGATCTGATGATATTGTAGCTTTAATATAACAATACTCTTAATTCCAGCTTGCACATCTGCAAATCTCATCGCCTAGTGAATTACTACAACACACTTTGACACCAATGTTTTAAGATAGCGTTATCTTTGTGCATTTTATGGAGTTACTACCCACTTCTAAATTGTCAATATTTTTGTGTGTTGGACAAAGTTAATATAAAACGTAAATGAACAACATAAAATAAAGGGGGCTGTCAACTGCCCACTGGACTATTTTCATGCGAAATAGAAATATGGTAACAATATTATCCAATTAAATTTTTTAATTCTAAATATTTGGCTTTTAGCGTCTGTTTATTCTAATCGACTCATTCCTAGAGTCCACGATCGTGTACGTGCAGCACTGAAAGTGGACTTTAAGTTGGTATTCCACGCTGCAAATGATCGGTGCCCATTGCTGTTGGTTTTCTTCCTTTCACCTGATTTGTAAACGTTGCTGGACTTCTGGTATATGAATATCAGACTCAATAACACAGGTCACCCAGCAAGTATTTCGCATTGGTACAAGAAAGAGGCAGCGGTTGAGTTAACGCGATTAATATTAAGACAAATAAAATTAGTGGCATTTGGAATTATAATAAATAAACGTGTAATCGAACGAGTGAGATAATCCAGCTGTTTATTGCACGGCGTAATTATGAAAAAAAAAAAAAAAGCTAAAGGAAACGAAGTGTGACGTTCTGTTTCACACTGTCTTCGCGTTTACGACGTTTCTGAAACACGTTGGCAATCTTCCTGTGAAATTCATTCACCCCACTTTTTCTTATTCACAGATTTATCTATCCGTTTAAAGTACTAGAGTGAGCAAATTTTTTTTAAACTTTACCTGTAACAGTATAATGCGTAAACCATATTCTTAAATTTGTATTTGTCTCGATTTCTTCATTTATTTTATATTCAAGAAGTAACTAAAATAGTTGAAGAGTCCATGATGGTTTTATTTGCAAAAAAAAATAAAACATATTTTTAAAAAACTTACTCAGTTTTAAAATTTGCTCTTCTTATTCAAGTAATAACACTACTAACTCTACACATATTCACTTCTACAGGCTATAAAAGTTGGCACACATACTTATAAAAATACAGTCTTTAGTATTATCAGTCTAGGTTGATTGCACTCTCCTTTAAAAAGAATTATAATCTCAATATTTTACACATAAAACTACATTATTTAACTTGACACATACATCAAGTTCGAAAAAATATTTAAGTGACTAGAAAAATAAAATATATTTAGCGGTGCAAAGCACTGCAGTACCTTTATATTACAATTGTTAACAGAAAACGTAACACAAAACACTTTTGTCACATAAACAAATATAAAAATATGATTGGCTTGTTGCAGTCTGGCAGAGAACGTCACTTTTAGGAATGTGATGACCGAGCTATATGCAAGAAAAAGGCCACTTTGTCAGGCGTCTGCTGACCGCACATGTTACACTTATACGGGTCCTGGTAACCGTGATAGCCCATGTGCACAGTATACATCACAATGTCTTTGAATGTTATATCACAATATGTACAATCGTAAGTCTCCACACCTTCTTTCCAGTCGTTCTTCCTTTGAACATCAGTCTTTTCGGATTTGACAGGTTCCTCTTGTGGGCTTGAGGTAGTGTCCGCATGCACGTCTTCACTCTCCGGCGGTTTCTGCACAACTGTGTCGTCGTCGCCATCTTCGTCGTCCGACTGCTTCTGGTGCTGCAGCTTCATGGCGATGCGCTCTAGTTTGAAGGCTTTCCCCTTGCGCCGGTTCTTTGGAGAACTGGTGTTATGGGTAACGATGGCAGAAGTTTCAGGTGGGTTTTCTGCACTGGTAGTCTCTGCCTTGCTCAAGTCTAGCGGTGTTCCTAGGAGTTTGTCTGAGTCGTCGGCTTCAAGCTCTGGCTGCTGCGGAGTCGCTTGAACCACTTGGTGTCGTTCCACTTCATCAGCATTGTTGTTGTTGTTGAAGTGTGTCAACAGCATCTTGTCCAGACAAGGAAGTGGGACATCTGCGAGTGGACTCGCACATTCCTCCTTGTGGTTTGGCAAGCCATTCATTATTGGAAACCCAATCAACGAACCATTGCCATTGGGTTGGAAAGCGCCATTTAAGAACGGTCCATAAGGGAATGGGAGAGGCAGACCTTGAGACTGCTGGGGTGGTGGAATTGCACCGTAGTGTGGTTGAAACATTGGCATGCATCGAGTCTGTATGTGAGATGCTTTTATCATCCCGAAGATAGTATCACCGGGTTTGTCAAAATTTCGATTGTGCTGCTTAGGCCCTCTCCTCGTACCATAAATGTCTATGATGGGTTCTGGATTGGGCGTGCCATCGGGGTTGAGCACCATGGCCGGCTTGTGCGAGTACTTCCTCAGGTGCAGCTTCAGGCTATGACAATACTTGGTAGCATAGGTGCAGTCAGAACAGCGATACTGGTACACGTCCGAGTGTGACTTGAGGTGGGAATTGAGCATGGACTTATTGACACATGAGTACGGACACTGGTTGCACTTGAAGGGTTTGGACTTGAAGTGGTTCCTGAGGTGGTACTCGAGGTGGTGCTTGTACTCTGTGACAAAAGGGCACTTGGGGCAGGTCAGCAGCTTATCCGCCTTGATGTGAGAACGGCTGTGCTCCCAGAATTCCACCTTGGTAACGGAGACAAATGTGCATTGCTTGCAGCGGAAGGTTTTCACCTTGCCTTGGGAATTGACGCGAGGGATTCTCAAGCCTGGTTCGTCATCTTCTCCGTCCATGCTAATGTCGCCATCCCCGCACCCTTCAGGAGACAGCATGTACTGTTCGTGTTCCTCCTTCAAGTGAGTTCGTAGTTTCTCCAGGTCCTTGTCCGAGAAATCGCACAAAGTACACTTGTGGCTGTAGTGGATTGCCACATGTTTCTCGAACTGAAACCTGAAATCAAGCAAGTATTAAAGAATTTTAAAAAATGGATTACAAAGTTATTTCTTTTCAAATACGATTGTGAGAGTATTTTCAGCCTTGCCACTCTCATAGTACGACTGGATAACATAAAAATTACACTTGAAAATGAGCTAACACATGTTTGTCTATGTTACTGAGCCGTGAGTTAGCTGATATCCTTTTCTAAAAGAACATCCTACACTGCCTGAAAAATGTCGATAGAATTTTCTCCTTTCACCAAGCTCTATGATTGCTCTTAAAAGATCACAGTAACCTGAAAACTCCATCGATTCATCTTGGTATAGAGTAGTTTTCCTTCACTTATTGATTCAGTGAAATTTTACTCAGAATCATCAACCATTTCATTCACTATTTTCCAGTGATTTTGTTTTAACTGATAGATCAGCTAAACAGCGTGTATCAATGAAGTAACAACACACAACCAAACTGGCATCCCATTGAAACGAAAACGTACGAAAATCTTACAGAGGCTTGAGTATATAGTCTACATGTCAAACGAAATATTAATTTTAAGGGCGTTGGACCCCAAAAAATTAACAATTTTATATTTGTACCAAACAATGTTCAACTCGTACGCACTGTAGGCGACGACATTTTATACTTTTTGAATAATAAATGATTTACAAAATAAACTTACGCTGCAGGGTACTGCTTGACGAAATTACCAAATAACAGTTCACACATTTTTTTAAAATGTTAAAAATATACAAACATGTTTTATATTTATTTTTTTTCTTCATATATACTGTATTTCTTTATCTGTACAACTTATTTAGCATTTGTTATTACGGCTGAAACGAAACAAGAATTTTATATTTGATATCAAATTATTCCAAAAATATAAAATATTTTTATTCTAAGAAAATGTCATCACATACAATGCGTACAAGTTGAACAATGTTTGATAAAAATACAAAATTATTAATTTTTGGGGTCTGACACCCTTAAGGTGGTTGCCTAGTGAGAGAGAGGTATGTTTGTGTGAGTGAGGCAAAAATCGATTAAGCACTACGGGCGACGCCGATCGGCGTATGTACAGCCTAGTCGCCTCTATGCGCTAGGCCACTGGCGCGCAGTCTTTCTATCGGCGACACGCTTGAACGTGACTATCAGCGGTGACCCTATAATTTGGTTGTACGCGACTCTGTAGCAAAAGAGTATTGCATGTCTCTATCGTAGTTTTGTATATATCCGGTTCGTATATTTTGAGATATAGAAGTGTGAAAAACCCGTTTTTAGCTATGCTGGAGGCCGTAAAAATAACGTTTACAATGTGAGTAATGTACCATCGTCTAGAATCTACTTTCTTTCGTAGGTAAACATACAGGGGGAACGTTTAATAGTTGTAAAAAAAAGCCTTTTTGAAACACGCTGCCACGCAGCTCAGGCGCCAGGTAGACGACCTCCTTAACAGCGAGGTCTTAAGAGCCAACGAGGGTGAAGCGAGGTGAGTATGGAGAAGTGCCAGAATGAAAGGGCGGAGGAAACGGGAGATCTCCGAGAATACCCGCCGATAAGGCGGTATCGTTCGGCACGACTCCCACATGCGAAAATTAGGGAGAGACCCCGCCGGGAATTAAACCCGGTTTGCCTAGGAGGGAGGCGAGTAGTCTGACCAGTACACCACTGCGGCACTGACCTGGAGGATGAGGTGAACTCGCAGAAGGGGCAGTGCGCGAGGTCGGCGTCGCCGTCAGAGGCGGAGGACGTGCTGTGGTCGGCGACGGCCAGCGGCAGTCCGGCGTGCTGCGGGCTGGCCCGCGACGGCGACGGCACCTCCGCCGTCGACGTCCGTCCCGAGGGGCTGTCCGACACCAGCTCCTCCCCGACCTCCTTCTTCTGCAACATGCGTAACACACGCCCACTTTTCTTAACCCTCCGTCCCTGAACTTCCGCCGTCGGCTGACTAGGCATGCTTGCTGCAAAGCACTCTCATGCATTTGTGGTCAACCACACAACTACACAGACTGTTAGCGGTAAACCGAGCACTTTTAAAAGCTATACTTAAGTAGGTAGGTAGTTAGGCTTAACGTCTCGTCGGCAGTGAGGTCATTAGAGACTGAGCAAGTTGCTCAGAGAAGAGGGATTGGGGAAGGAATCGGACATGGCATGGGTTAAGGACCCGTCCCAGCACTCGCCTGGAGTGATTCCGGGAAACCATGGAAAACCGACACCAGGATTGCTGGATCGGGAATAGAACCCGGTACCTGCAGAATGCGAGTCCGGTGAGTTACCACTGGGCCACCCCGCTTGGTCCCCACAAGACCTACTTGTATGCACATTCTGTATTTTTCCACCATATGTAAAATTAACATTGAAATATACCTGATCACTTTATTAATGTATCAATCAAGTGAAACTGAAATTATTACGATATTATGTTTTACAAATTTGCCGATTCTTACACTTATTTGTATTTTTAAAAAATAAACAGAAAACAAAATAAGTTATTCCATTATTCACAAATGTTTATCTAACACTTTTAATTCAACGTTAAGATATGGAAATATTTTCTCTCCTTCGTTATTAACCTTACTGGGTGGACGCCAGTGTGACCGTTAAAATACTCAATTAACCATGAAAAGCATATACTTAGAAAGTCCCTTCACACTCAAAGACACTGGAATGCTTACACAGCCTGACAGAGGAATAATTAAAATAAATAAATAAAGCTACAAGAATAGATATCCAAACAGGTGCGGAAGAAATGATTTTCTTACACGCACAAGGCACCCGTGGCCTAAAATACAGGTTGATCAGTAAGTAGTGGGACTTCCATGTTGGGCGATACATTGCTGAAGCCGACGTAGCATACATTAGTTGAGATTCCGAAGAATGTCGTGGGGTGTCCTTGGCCATGTGTTGTTGATCCGAGTCGATAGTTCATCTTCATTTCATTGGAGTGGAAGGGTATTAAACCGACGTCCAATCGTGTCCCACAGATTCTCAGTTGGCGGGAAATCGGGAGATCGGGCCTGACAAAGAAACATCTGCGCACCTTGCAAAGTATTGATGCTGATCTGAGCTGTATTTGGTCTGTCGTTATCCTGTTGAAAACGTGCGTTTGGGACGGCCTGTAGATACGGTATGGCCACGGGTCGCACAAACATAGCGTACTAGAGGTGAGCAGATGTTAGCACGCCACAACATGATGCACCCGCTTTGATGTGCTCTATGGCGCTTCACAACGGCTGAGGAATCCGCCCGATAGTCACGTCACCGCCAGACTCTCACACAGTAATCATAACTGGAGAGACAGAAACGGGATTCGTCGCTGAAGATTACACTGTTACATCCTGCACCCTATGCAGCTCTGGTGCGACGCCATTCTAAGCTATGACGACGATGGCTCGCTATTAGGGTGAGCCTTCAAACCTGCACTCTAAATTCGGATCAGTGGAAAACCACTGATTGGCTTTCAAATCCAGCTAGTCGAATAAGTGAAAATAGCTCCACTCAGAAACGGTGGAAAACCACTGGTTGTTTCTGTGAACAATTTGACTAATTGAGCAAGTGACAGCCAAATGCGTGCGGTGAATGAAATATTGTTTTTCTAGAATTTTGGCCCATCATTACTACAAATAAACATTTTTGTTATAGTCACTGTTTATATTGTGCAATTCAATGTGATATTTAAAAAAAAAGTAAAAAGCACTTGCGGTGTCCAGGATTTTAACGCCACAGCGTCCCACTTCTAGACCGTGACCTTACCAAGCGAGTTACCAAGCAGACGGAGACTACGTATGTGGAAACCATATGGATTATATTTATTTATCTGAAATTCATAGCTTTAAATCGTATGCCTTTTAGTTTTGTTTTTAGTGTGGTTGGTAACATTAGGATTTACACACAAATAGTACGTATGAATGTACTCAGCACTTCAACACATGTAATGCAGTTTATACCTTCAAACCGAGCGCTATGAGGAATACGCGAGAATGAAATGGAAGACGTAAAAACGGAATGAAAGACTGACTGTTCATTTTACCTCGTAAAATGATATTATGAAAGATAAAACTATTCATCTCTCAGCCAAAACAAAATCACTGGAAAACAGCTAATTAAATTGTTGATGAATCGGTGGAATTTTATCTGTCGGGCAGTGTATTTGTTACTAAGTTGTAATATCAGCTATAATAATTGTTATTTTCACTTTATATATCGGAAATAATCAGAATCTTAACATAACAGGGAGAAGGAGGCAATATTATTACTATAGTGTTGTTCCAAAGATATTTTAATTGTAAATTCTAGGTATTTTCAAGAATTTTGCACTTACTGGAATTTATAATTTCAAGGTGTAATTATATTAACAACCTTCTGGTAAAGCTACTCCCACTTTTAATTTCGGAGCTGTAAAATCACACATTCGAGACCCATGAGTGAAAACGTTTTCATGATAAGAATATCTAAAAAAAAAAAAACTCTTTTAAAGGATTTGAAGCTTTACAGACACCAATTCGCTAGCTAATGGAATCAATTTTTCAGCATTCGCTTATGATTTATGGTTTAATTACAAGGGTTTAGCCTAATTTCTCATAGACTGCATGTCATTCTGGCTCTGACCATTTCAGAGCATGAAATGGCCACAATTGCTTTGCCACAGACACTTCGCATGTCATAAACGGCACAAGACGACCGTTCTGCTCGCCGGGGGAGTTCAACAAGGCAGGGCATTGCACACGTCAGCAGCCTCGGTGTGTGCGCGTCTGCAAAACTGCTATAGGCTGTTCACGGTAAAGTGACCACTTTTTAAGCCGTAGTTACTTTTTCCTTTCAGCCATATTTTATTCATTAACCATCATTTTAAATCAATATCGCCATATAAAAAATAAACAAAGTGTGTATACTCCACGGCAGCTCAGAAGTTCACATCTAAAGCTAAAATAAAATACATTTATTAACTATTATTCCAAATGAGAGGGCTTTCAAAAGTGCTTACTGTACCGCGAATATCCTATTATAGAAAAATTATGAAAGAACACGGGCCAGTTTCGACAACAAGTTTGTCTTTTTCACTATCACACAAGTCCAACATAATTGAAGAGCTTTTCATGGTCTGGAAACCAAATACTCTAAATGCAAGGGCTTTCAAAGACTTTAACCTTGATACTAATAAACTGATTGGTATTCGGCTGAACTGTTGATATAGGACCGCTCAGGGAAAACCCACTCGAATGCAGTCAGCCGAGATCGAAGCAGGACACTTGAATGTGAGTCAGACACACCACCACGTGATCCAAAATGCTTGGTGATGCTTTCGGAAAGTAATAAAGAAGCTGAGTTGAGGCGAAATCTTGGTAATGGCAACATATTTGTAGTGTCACCATCACCAAACGGCACTAGTCAAACGATAGACTACTGGAGCAACTTTCCATAAATTTGCTGGCACTGCGACAAGGGCAAGCTTTGGTACACAAAAAAAAAGTTTTTACGTTATCTTTATTTCCGATATTGTAATGCAACAATTCTTTCACCTGAAAGTAAAGAATACGTTGACACAGAATAATCACAAATAAGAGTTGCCGTTGCTCAATTGCACTGACTCTGGTGGTGTGCCAGCCGCGACCACAAGTATTACAAACACAAAGTCGATGTCTGTATAAATTCTGACGTCTCACCACCCACACAACTTTTTCTACGTCTCACAGAAAACTCAAAACTACTAGAGATGAAAATAAATCACGAATTATTTGGTTGAAAATTGAACTTCGAAAAATGCAGATTTGTATTACCTTGAAATCTGATCATAGTTTATTAGACACGCCCGTGGAGGATTAGAGGCAAATAATAAAACTACAAGAAAACAATAACCAAATACCGTGCTACCTTGCCCACGTCAAAATGGCTATTCACTTGAAGAGCAGCCGACATACAAACAACTGATAGCCCACAGGTCAATGAATCAGCAAAGTTTTCACATCCCTAAAAATTATGAAGGATTTTCAGCTTGAAGGCTTGTAAGATCATAAGAAATTTCACGGTTATGCAAAACGTAAGTTGCCTCATACAATGTGGAATGATTTTCTTGGTAGTTATCCATTGCCTTCTGCAGTATGTAGGCGAATAACGGCACAACACACAATACTGAAAATTGTCAGTCCTGAAAAATTAGCTACTCGGCCAGTAATATAACTTTTGGCTTTGTGGCCTGCTAGTCAGACATCATGACGTTATACCAAATAAATTATTTGCAATTCAATGGTGCCCCTTGTTAAATAAGCCTGTTAAAGCAAGGAAGTGCAGGAGGTAGAAGCACAAAATGTCCCAATCACCTCTTTACGCGATGCAAGGTACTTACAGCTGTGCAACCAAGAAAATTTACAAATTAATTCTCTCATTTTCTAAACGTAAATTCTGTAGCAGATAATAGTGCTGTCGATTATAGAAGTTTAAAAAATATTTATTTGTTATGTTATCGGATATAGCAGGATCAACTTATTTTTGCTCCAAATTAAATTTGCAGTACGCAAGATGTTTTGAAAGAGTGTTCCTGTGATTTTTGCAAACTCGAGGTTTGGTAGCATGTCCGCACCACATCGCCATCGGTTCACGCCAAACTAATAAACATGAATATTATTAATGAATGATTACTCCAAACTAGTAAAACAATTGCTCGTCCTGTTGAGTCATCACGTGCACCAGTCAGTTTTATGATGAGTCTGACTACTCATTTCACTAACGTGTTTTTCTTAGCTGATGCAATACTGCTATGTCGTAAGGGTAGGATCAAAGTTCGACAGAAGAGAGTACACTACGTTTTATATCGAGAAATATGTGTCTTGAATGTTGGGAAGTCAGAGGAACCCCCGGAGATTATCTGAGACGCTATTTAACCATTTCAGACCCAGTGTACTAAGTTGTAATGACTACAGGCTGTCACCGGTTATTTGAGCACTAGTGCCATGTCTTAACGTCGAATAAAAAGTGTCATATACACATTTGTGGATACTGAAATGGTTTATTTTGCTGGCTGTTTTCTAATGCACGTAAGTATAAGAATGAGAAAATTGGTAAAATTCTTACCTTTCTATCAATTACACAATTTCACTTGACAGACACACAAATAGAGTGATCAGGCCCATGGTGATGTTGATGTTGCACACGGTGGAATAATGCGCAATACGCATACTAGTAGATCTTTAGCATGGCTTTCAAAAGTGCTCAGTTTAACGTGAACAGTCTATACTTAGTTATTACCAGAGACCAGAGGATTTCGCGAGTTCAAGCCACGGAGTAGATAAGTAGGTCTTCACAGAGATGAGATGGCATGGCGTGGCGATTCCTTTCATATGGACGTACCCATTTTCTGATTGGCTACGTCTTGGCCAACCCAGAGGCTACAGTGGAACAGCTCACCCTCCAAATGAACCAAATGTCATCGAGCCAGACACATGTCTACGGCAACAGTTCAACTAACCCTTCTGAGAATGGGGGTCCAGAGTAGACGGAGGGTGACTGCGCCCATGATAACACAAGTTCATCGACGAAAACGACTGGAATTTTCTCGACAGTATGGCGACTGAACTGCTGCTGATTGGCAACGGGTAGCCTTCTCCGACGAGTCACGGTTTCAGCTGCATATAACGGATGTACGTCAGCGTGTCCGGCGAGAAACGTTGGAGAACCGACACCCTGCATCTATTGCTGGACGAACACGAGGCAGTGGAGGCAGTTTTATGGTATGGGGAATGTTCTGGTTGTATTCTCTAGGTGCCATCATCCGTGTAGAAGGTACTGTTGATCTATTTGATTATGAATCCATCCTTAGCGATCAAATCCACCCATGCATGATGATCTTCTTTCCTCGGGAGGATGGGATCTTCCAGCTCGATAGTGCGCCTTGTCACGCGGCTAGAAGTGTCCACGCGTGACTGGAAGAGCACGATCAAGACTTCAAAGTTCTTCCCTGGCCCCCAAACAGCACCGATCTCAATCCAATTGAACATCTGTGGGACCACCTCGATCGTCGTGTTCGCCGTCTTTCTCCTCCGCCGCGCACCCGTCAACAGTCGTGAGACGCACTGCAGACAGCATGGCTCCAGATACCCGTGGAGACCTATCACCACCTGACTGAGTCAGTGCCAGCTCGTCTAGCTGCTGTCCATGCTGTAAAGGGCGGTTACGCTGTATACTAGCAGGTGGTCATAATATTGTGATTCGGCTATGTGTGTATATATATATATACATATATATATATATATCCTCAATGATTTATTTAAAAAAAATGTTTTATGGGAAAAATATGTTAGCCTAACTTTGAACATTTTGAACGCATTTTTAGTACAACAGTGGGTTATTTATATTTAATATTTATATTTAATACTTGTAACTAAATAAAAATTAAAAAAACATTTCCTCTGGAGTAAATAAATGCACATTCGCCCACGTCACGTGTTGAGGGGATAGTAGATAGCAAAAAAATTTGGTGTGCAGCGGAACTAGTGTTGGACTCGTTTGTCAACACTTTATGTACCCCATTTTGAATAACTCTCAAATAACATCGTACGGAAACACGCAGTAAAAATTTTTTGGGCCTGTGACGGAGGTTACAACATGTATGTACATACGTTTTCTATTGTAAGTTTAGATTAACTTGGATTAACACAGCATGTTAAGTCATCCGCCGCCCAGCATCCCGGCATAAAACGGAAAAGTTAAAAAGCATTTCTTAAAAAAAATGGTAATAAAAGGTCTACTCAAGTTCTGCTGTACAGTTTCAATACTCTCCTTTCCTCCCATCGTATGTCCTTACTCTACAAGTAAAAATTAATATTGCTATGAACCTCACTGTTGCTCGTATTCATATTCATGCGTTGATCAAGTGAAGACATGAAATTTTCACCAACACAAAAGCGTTGTTAACTATAAGGCCATTCTCAGTAAAGTGAGATTTTTTAAAGCCCTATCGTATGGAATAATAGTGAATAAATATATTTTATTGTGGTCTTAATTCCGAGTCCAGTGAAATACATAAATTGTGTTTATTACTTACATGGCAATATTTATTTTAAAAGTGTTGTTAGGATAAAAAAGGGCTGATAGAAAAAAAGTAACTAGGGCGTCAAAAGTGCTCTTTTTAACTTGAGCAGCTTATACATTATTCTAATGTGGATAAAATCTTTCAATGGCCTTCGCCTAATATGCTGTCAAAATTAAGAACCAGGGTCAAATATTTATTGAATTCAATTTATTGAACTATAAAAACACTTTATTTGCCTTTCAATGAATTGCATTCAATAAATATTCAAGTCTCCACATAAAAATTTATCACAAACTTTTTAATGAAACCAGTTTTAAAAACACCAAAAGTAAATTTTTAGAAGTGTCTACGATTCGTGCATGACACGGAAATAATTGGTTAAACCCCAACAATTTTTTTTTTCGTTTTATTGTACATTTCATTAAAAAAAATATGCATCCTTATTTTGTAAAAACATTAAATGTGCCCACACAACTTTATTAGTATGAGATTACTTCCATTAATACTCCCAGAAAACATGTGATAAAGCGATTTAAATTTTGGATTCAAGAAACTTTAGAACATGATCAAAACGAAAATCTTGAACGAAAACGAGACATTAAAAAAATTGAAAGAGAAAATGGCCACTATTATGACGTCATATAGCATTCAATGAATTGTATTGAATACAAATGGAAGGTAATTTGAAGAAAACTTAGATCGTGTGAAAGGGCCTATATTGTATATATCTGCCAGCGAGTGAAAACGTTGAAATACGTGCAGGCAAGGACGGAGATTATTTGTATTTCAAAAGTGTGGTGTTAAGCGCAAACAGGGTGCGAAATACGACAGTTGAGAACGCGCACTGCAAGCGTGGGAAAAATGGCGGCCCTTCACGCCGTCCGAAGCCACCCACACCGCAACGCTCGTCGCACCCCGCCCCTTCGCGGAGAATTTCTGCTCGAAGCGTTGCTATGGCGACCGGAAGGGGGACACCGCTCGCTGCCAGCTCGCTTTTTTACGATTTGCTGCTGCGCCGAGGGACCGTCCTACCGCGTACATGGCAGGCACTTGCTTGCTTTATTCGCGTGCGTTTCAGCGAACTTGCTGGTAAAATAGTCCCAGCTTTCCCAGAAAAAGCTAAAATAAAAAATAGTATTTTGAGCTACCACGATTATTTATTTTATCACATTAAAATTTTAAAAAGACAAGAAAATTATATTAAAAGTTGCTAGAACCCGTTTCTTTAGAGACTGTATAAGCACATTCCACGTAAGGAAAGAGAGATATACAAACTCTCAAAATATTTTTTTGGGTCAACTAAATGTATTTTTGATCCTGTACAAACTAATATTTTGCTGGCTGTTCTCTCAGTGTGACATTTTTTACGTAAGGAGCATTACAATTCAATGCTTATTGGTGAACATGCAATTTGAACTTAGCGTACAGTAACACCCCCTCCCCTTCCAGTGGGTTTCTAGATCCACCACTGAGCAAAAGCAAGTGCAAATCAAGGAGTTTGAAGGCCATTGCATGCTGCTTCTTTCATAATGGCCTGGTGTGACCTCATCGGGTTCAACATTTATACCAAAGACTCGAACTAGGAGCGCTCAAGAGGTGGAAATTATTTTCGACATATTTATAACATTACAGAATTTCTCTGTGTGATGTGAAATAATAGTCCAAAAAAATAAGTATGACAATTGCGGAAAATTACTTATCAAAAACCAATGAAAATGACAACAGGAATTCTAATGTTAAATCTTTTTTTACGCATATGTAAAAAATGAATAAAATAAATACTTCATAACAATCCACGTCAGCAGAGGGTCATAAATTTTTACTTTCGAGACAAAATTTAATGTTACAACAGCCAGTAAACCTTTAACGCAAGTGAAGCAAATATCGGATTTCAAAGACATCGAAACATGCCAGTCACGCGATTTCAAAAAACACGTTCGCTGAGATTCATGAGGGGGAGGGGGGGGGGAGGATACGGGAAAACCAAATTACAAATTTCCTACTTCAAGCCATTCTGATCTCTGATGACACGCACAGTTATTTTGAGTTGTACTCGCATGTATTATCTATATTGAATGTTAATATTTGCACGAAAATAGATATCAATTTTAAATTCCTGTAGCTAGTTTAAATCATTTCTGAAAAGTAATTTTCTTCCATTGCCATGCATCTTTTAGACTGCTGTTTCGTATCACAGCAGTAAAGAATGCAATGTGCCAAACATGTATAAAATAATGTTAGACTTTCAACGGCCTCGGGGCTCCCGCAAACCCGTCGCCGGAACTGCGTTGCAGAGTGTTTGGAGAACACGTTTACCTGCGAAAGTGTTAGATGGACTACGAAGAGAACACACACTTCAGACTAGGCTGTTGAGTGCTTTCAAGACGTCACTCACATTAGAAAATTAGAAATAACAGCGTACATTGACACAATGGAAAATCGCGATCACTTTTTTTCAACCTACATATATTTGATAACTTTCTAGCTAGTTTATACTTTTATGATTGGATGATAAAGTTTTTGACTCCGGTAAGTTTTTTGCAGACCATTAAGAAACTTTCTGCTTCACATTAGCAGGAACCTCGTTGGCCCAATAGAATGGGATAGCAGCTTTATACATGTACGGCAGCGAATAACGAAAGAAATCAGTCGGACATTTATTCACACCTGCTATCTTAGGCTACGGTCACAAGAGTAGACTAAACGTGTTTCTTGTAAATTCGCTCGGCAACCATGTTTGATCACGTTTGCAAACAGAATTATTTTCAGTGGTTGCACCTCTGTAACTGAATGCAACAAAAGGAAATCCTAACATCAGAAACACACTTCCATTTATATTTTATATAATGTGTTTCCTAGGAAATAGCTAACTTTTCCCGCGACAAACCATTGTCTCTAATGTATACTCTTTCCGTCACACAAACCAGAACAGTTCCTTCAACGAGCATATTCTAGTCCTTTACGGAAAGAGATAAAACTCAAATTATAACTCCTGCCACTCATTGTAACACGTGATTTACATGCGGAAAAAAATAACGGCGACACGCTATACGAGGAGATGACCACTGAAAACCATATGCAGGTGTTCTGATTACTATTTTCGTCTATTTTCTGCTACAAGCTACACAATAATAGCAGTGTACTCCCAACTAGCATAACCTGAAATGTGCATTTAACATGGCCTGGTGAAAAGATTGTGAGAAACAAAAGTACACTTTGCATCAGCCATACCAATCCTGGTCCAACTGACCGTTGATAATACATACTGCATGTACTATTCTCAGGTAAAGCTACTCACCTCCAAACCCACAGCCCTTTCTGGCCAGACCATGGCTGTATTAGTGATGTACTTTCTAGTCCTGCATTTTACACAAAAATTTAAGTTATTTTCATTAATACAAAATAACTTTTCTGTCTTACTTGTTCTTCTCTGTGTGAAAACTAAAATCAAATGGATTCCACTACATCATGGGAATAGGTGTAAGTTGAGGACTATTTTATTTATTTACTCATTTATTATATTTATTTACATATTTCATCTAGTATAATACGCAGAACGCTGTGCCCATACCTTGTTATCTCACCTGACTCCGGCGTTATCAGAACACCACTGATGTTTGGAAACAACGTATGTATCCTAGTTCGACATTTAAAAAAATCAGCTTGAAGCAGCAAGCGTCGTAAAGACGTTGCTAAGGAAAGTAAAATATGTAGTGATAGGAAATTTTGTTTACCTCTAGGATTTAACATCTATCTGGAGCATAAAATGCACATTTTGAAAAGAAATCGTTGAATGTATTCAAAACTGCTATCATATACTAATATCGTGTTTGTAATACCATATAGAAAAACGTAATCATAGCCAAAAATATCATCATCATCACGTCAGATTATTTGATTTCCTTACTTTTAACATTTCTTTAACGTAGCGAACTATTTTTTTCCGCCACTCAAGACCATAAACTGTATTGGTTCCGTCTAGACTGAGCTGTACTGGATATGTTTGTATCCAGCGCCAATATAGTTTTCCTCGACTTTTCCCGACTTTCGTAGCGACTTTCTAATTCACCCCGACTATTTAAACGTCCTTGATTCCTGTCGGAAAATTGAGGTAATTTGTGGTTTAGTAGATTCAAAAGCAAAATCTGGAAGAAAAAAAATTCTCGCTGCAGATATTTGGGCGTTAACACGAATTGGACCACTTCCAGTAAAGTTTGCGGCTACTCAAAAACATAGCATGACATCCCCCCAATGAAATAATAGGGTCACCGCTTAAAGTCCCATAGGTAGACGCAGTGTGACGAGAACACTGCGCTCCAGTTCTGAGCCTTGCGATTAGCGGCGATGGCGCACTTGATGCGTGTGGTAGTCTCATCCTTATCGCTGCCGCGCTTCTCGGCCTCAAATGCAGAAAAAAGCTCCAAGTGGGAGAGAGCCTTATAGCTCCAAACTCCTTTGGTGATAGGATTATTATAGTTGTTACATGTCTCAACTACGTGCCCGCGAATCACGGACTATCACTATCGGAGTAAATGATTTCTGATTGGCTCAGTCAAGTAAGAAAATTTCTCCGCTCCACACGCAGCAAATATAGCCTGAGCGTAAATATTTTCGCGAGAAGTAGGTGGCTTGTATATGCTTGTGGCGTGGCTAGGTGAAGGCGACCAGAAGGATAACTCACCACGACCAGGGGCTGGGAGTCGTGTTGCGACCAGGAGCTGGAGGAGTCCTCGTACACCATCCTGCCTGGCAGGCCCAGTCCCGGTGGCAGGGCGACCGTCATGTTCATGGACCTGCAACAAACATACGCTCTCTTTCACTGCTCTGCCCTCACACTCACCATAAACAATATACAAGAACGAAGCCGTCACAAAATTTCCTCTCTTCTTTTCGGAGCCAGTTTCCTCGCTAGACAAAATGTAGCTCTCCCCGCAAGCGCTGCTAGAAGATCGCGGTGAAGTTGTGGGGGCAGACGGGTAAAGCCCCTGGCACAATAAGCGGTTGGTGAGTGAAGAGATTTGAGCGGGTCTTATCATCGAGGTCTTGGGAGCTGATGAGGTTGAAGCGAGGTGAGTGCGTCGGAGTGAAGCGTCACGATGCAGGAGGGGGGACGAGAGATCCCGAGGAAATCCGCCGACCAGTGGCATCAGTCCGGCACGATTCCGACATGCACCGGGAATCCACGCCGGTTTGCCTTGGTGAGAGGCGAGTAGTCTAACCACTACGCCACCGAGACTCCAATAGGCAGTTGGTGTTGGTGGTTGGTGCGGGTGGCTGTTGAAAGACAGCGCGGTACACGTGAGAGGGCACAATTTCCTGTTGGTAGTTGGTGTTGGTTGGTGGTTGGTACAAAAATAATTTCAACTCGCGGTTGGTGGTTGGTGTTGGTGGTTGCTGTTGGTGTTGTTGGTGGTGGGTGTTGTTGGTGGTGGGTGTTGTTGGTGGTTGGTGTTGTTGGTGGTTGGTGTTGTTGGTGGTTGGTGTTGTAATGAGTTGGAATATTGATCTCTTACCATCAACCGACCAATCAGAAAGCATTCTCTAGGTTCTGAACGAGTGACAATGTGAAAGCTTCGAAATTGCAAGAAATAATCGTGAAAATAAAACTTTTTACATCAAGCTGATAATATACGTTGTTGCTTAGTAGTAACCAGTGATAGTTATTATTAAAGATGGCATATGTAAGTACATAGATGTTATAGTAAATAGTACTCCAGTGGCACACGCCAGCGAAATGGTGTCGCTGGCCAGGAAATCCGTTCGTTAATAAGCGCCTGGTAACCTTGCAAGTCGGCAGCCCAGGCAACAGAAAATCTTCCGCAGCACGTGGTAGCCAAACAAGACAGAGGGCCCGATCTCCGGGTTTCGCGCAGCCAATCAGCGAATGGGCACACCCACAAAGGAACCGCGACGCCATTTCACCTCTGTATGTTTACTTATTCTGCACAGGAGAAGGGATAACAACGTTGACTTTCTTAATATGAAAAGTATAGTCTATTCGTGACTTCTACATTTTTTTAAAACCTTGCTCAGGTTCTACTTTCGAGCCACTTACAACGCGTCCTTCCACCGCACATAAACAAAACGTACACAAGTCTAGAAAAAACACTAAGAGGTAAAGAACATACCGTACTTGTGCGTTGAAAGGCACCCGAAAACAAAAAGTTTATACTTTCTGCCAGTTTTACCTGAAAAAGCTAAATAAGTCAGTACGAAACATTTTCCATACAAATGTGCCAAATTCAATAATACCGGATGTCCCAAATTAATGTTTACACTCTCTGTATGTCAATAACAAAGAGACTTTAAAGGACAATCTCATGGAACTGCATATATTTGACGCTTCAAGGACGACGATGGGCGTGTGCGAGCGTGCATAGACACTCTCCTGTTGTCAGTTACGTTTGCAGCCGCGAACGGCAGCACTGCAGACCTTGAATAAATGGCGGAGGTGACAATATTTCCTTTCCAGCAACGTAAGTGGCTTTCAGAGTCTTAATGGGAATGTGAGAACATATTGAAGTGCAGAGACGATGAAAGGAAGCATTCGATACTGCGCCACCGTCACGTGTAACACTAAAACGATTAAGTGATAAGTTTAAGATGGACAGAACTGTGTGTGATGTGAATAAAGGATGGTGTGGCAAGAAGAAAACGACTACGAAGGAAGTGTGGGGGCTGTGTTGCATACATTCGCACGTTCCCCCCGAGAAGTCAAAGTCTATGCGGTAAGCTGCGCGTGAGTCAGCTGACAGTAAATCAAGTGTCCATTGCATTTTGAAGCAAATGAAGTTGACGCCCTACATTACCAATATTACCACGTTATTTCACGCTATGAATGAAGATGGCCCAGATAGACGTGTTGAATTTTGTGAGTGGATTGTGAAAATATGCAACAAAGAACATTTAACTGATGTGACTATTTGGTCTGAAGAGGCACATTTAAATTAAATGGAGCTGTCAACTGCCACAACTGTGTGAGCTGGGCATATTAAAATCCCCACGTCAAAGTTCAGCTCATAGTCCAGCTTACAATCCCTGGTGTTGAACATGCTTAATGCTTACACTACAAGCATAGTTAATCCTTAGAATAATTACTCTAACAATGGGTACATACGCTGAACATAACTAAACACAGTTATAGTAAGAAAGTGTTTTCCATAGAGTAGGATTTCGGGAAATGGCAATTTAAAGCCATGTATACTGATCATATTCCAGGAAATACGCCGGACTCGACAGTACCGCACCCGGCTCGCTACGACGAAACAAACAAACGGCCACTCTAAAAAATGTTGTCGTTGGTCAGGACTTGAACTTTGAGTGTTTGCGTTCTTCGATGTTTTTGCCGCGGGACCTTTTGTTTGGGGACTGCAAACACGGCCTGAACTCTGAGCAATTACAAATAGGTGTGTGTGTGCGTGTGTGTGTTTTGTTCTCGGAGTGATGGCAGCGATAGAAAGAACCGAAGAGTGATTCCTCTCTTTCTTGTCTCCGAGCTTTAAAAATGCTGTTGGCTACTGCTCCACAAACTTATCTAAGACCTCGCGATTGCGTAAAGTCTATCCGCAGTTTCTCCACACACTTCGAAACAAACCTTTGGAAATTCACCCCACGTATTACGTGTTTCCTAAATATGCCATGTATCAAACGCATTTTATATTTCTCTCTACATAAAAGTACATAATTTTTTGGTTGAATTGAAATTTTACTTATATTCTTTCTATAAATTGTAATATTAAAATTATTATTAATGTGAATAAAAACCGGGAGAAAATAGATATGTTGGTAATGCATAGTAGGAAATAGCTCTTATGCAATATATTATGTAACTGAGTGCGCAAGAATGCGGTGCGTTGTCTCACTCTTGTAACTTTCTAGTCTTAAGCTTTTTTTTTGTATGAAGTGGAGGAATATCTTGGAAGTATAACTTACGCAGGGTTTCGGAAAAGTTGGAAGTAGCCGTGAATTAACTATATTGTAGTCGCCTCAGTGATACGCGTTATGAGTTGCCAGCTCGAGGAAGTGGAGTGAGGGATGGACTAAGCTGTTCACAGTAAGCTGAGTACTCTTGAAAGCGCTGCTTGAGATCTACTTGTATGTACATTGTGTATTCTTCCGCCATAAGTAAAATTAATATTGTCATTGGAATGGTCACTTTATTCACTCGTCAGTATAGCAAAACTTTGAAAATATTAAAAGATCAAACCTCCCCCCCCCCCTGCCTTTTNATTTCTACTCTTGTATGCATTAAAATTACAGAAAGTAAAATAAATTATTTTAATGTTCATTTTTGTTTTCCTATCCCTCTGTCGTTACCAACTTAACTGGGCTCATGCCAGTCAGTGTGCTTGTTAAATTATAAGCAGGCAGGGATATTGATATTTTTAATTAATTGACTTACGTAGTCTGTTTTACAACATACACGTATTTTGGCCACTGACAAACCAAGAACAAAAGGTAAAACATTTACTCTTACTTTACACCAATTCCTGAATTCTGCTGGTATGTGTGTTGCCATGCGTGGTTTCGTTGTTCGTATTGGCCGTCATAGATAACAGACAGGTAGCTAGAAAAGTCTTCAGTTTGCACGTAATCCGCTTGTACATGTTTTGACCAAAGTGTATCCACACTATCTTAAATCTGCTGCATCACGTACAAAGTGCGAGGGATTGTGGAGGGAGAAGCAGTTTGGTCTTATGTTTCACATATTTCCTACGGCTTCACTTCAGTTTGCTGAATAGTACTCGGTCAAGTGATTTTGTACAATATTATGCAGATACGCGTAAGGAAATAATATGTGAATACTGACACGATGATGCGTATCATAATTGACGATGACGTCGTTTGTTTGGGAACATTTACTACAGACTTGTGTTCTACAAACTCTAAAGTTGGTGTTCGTCTGTACGAACGATTTTGAAAGTGCAGTGTAGGGAACGAAGGCAGAAATGTATTTATTTACTAATTTTAACTTCCTCTGCCGTGTCGAAATTAAGGATTGAATGCCTTTTCTTACACTTAACCAGGCATAGGTAACACATTGTACACATAAGTAAAGAAAAAAAAAACATAGAAATGACTTAATTAACAAGAAGCTGATATAAATACAATGACTCAAGTAAATTAAATGCTTAAAAATTATCTGTGGTTTCTATATCTCGAACCTGGCTTGAGACGAGAAGGAAATTAAAATTACAATAGCACAAACACTATAAATAACCTGGGGAAAAAAGGTGACTTCTCTCAACACTGAGATTGAAGTTCAACTCGTTGAGGTATGAGAGGGTGTGTTTTCATAAAATATTACGAACTGAACTTTTTTTACCTATGCGCTTGAGGAGTGGTCTGGAATGTAACCGAAAAAAACGCGACAGCCAAATCACTAGAGCCTCCAGCTGCTAGGCTTGTTTTTCCAGCACATTTCCGTCGCCACGTCTTTCCTGTTTACGATCAGCTAGGGAAAAAAAGGGACTCTTTCCATTCTCTGGGGAGAAGAAGGGCTGAGGGGCGGGGGCGGATTTCTATGCAGCGTTTGCGAAGGCTGGACCAGGGCCAAAAAAAAAAAAATCTCCTGCGTGTTCAGCGTTTCGTGGGACCCCCGAGACGGTAACAAACATGTTGTTGAAGATCTGCCCGGCCGGACCCTTCTGAAATACCCTTTTACCTGCCATTTTTTTACATTATTCCCTCACTGGCCACTATTTTTTTGTTTGCTTAGCACAGGTTTTTTTCCCTCTGCTTCTCTCCTTCAAGTTCTCAGAAATTCTCGGAGCTGGCTGGTTCTGGGATATGTCGAGAACGAAAGTTCTCATCGCTGGTCAGCGACAGTCCGGTGGAGTACGCTGTAAAAATATTTCTATTTTGCATTCACGCGGTTTCCTCATACTTTTTGAATCAAATATTTTAATCACCCCATGAATGATGTTCAGTTGATTCCTAAATATTAATTTTATCACAAGCGTTTTATACCTTTGTTAACATCAAAGAATCTTACATTTGATTCAACTGTATTGAACTATTAGTAACATTTGATTCAACTGAATTGAACTATTAGTAACATTTGATTCAACTGAATTGAACTATTAGTAACATTTGATTCAACTGAATTGAACTATTAGTAACATTTGATTCAACTGAATTGAACTATTAGTAACATTTGAACTATGAATTATAATATTTCACTTATATGTAATTAATATGAATAAAAACATGTAGAAAATAGGTGTGTTGGTAATGCCTAGTGATAAATAGTTATGAAACAAAATATTATTAAAGTGAGTGCGCGCGGATCCGGTGCGTAGTCCCTTTGGTGTATTTTTTTTAGACTTAGTTAATATTTGTTTGCATGAGGCGGAGGAATATCCTGAAAGTAGAACATTTGCAGGGCTTGGGAAAAGATTAAAGTAACCGAGAATGAAGTATAATAAACTTCCTAAACAATATATAGTGAAAGTTTTTAACTTATACATATATGGAAATAATAATATAGGGGCTTCAAACATATTGTTACGCGCCTACTGCCGCACGGGGCGCGGGCATTATGCGCGGACTCGGCTCTGTGAGGGGTGGGGGGTGTGGTGACCCACCTCGACCCTCCCCTTCCCCAGGCAGACCCACTCGTGGTCCCGTCGCCGGGCGCGACCGGGAATGAGTGACAGCGGACCTGTCCGGCGTCGCAGCCCTTCCTCCTTTCTGCTGGAGATGCCGACGACTTGGGAGAATGCGTAAGCATATTTTGGGAACTAGGACCCTCGGCGCAATGCGGCATTTAGAGAAATTTCTGGGCGATGACCAACGACCCTATAAATATTGCAGCTATCCAAGGGTCAGCAGTCTGTTGGTAGAAGTATTTTCCTGAGGGCGTTAATCGGGCGAAGTCGATTGCGGCGAGGGACATCGGCAAAGGGGACGGGTGACGACGGGAGATTGCGAGACGACGGCGGACGAGTTGTGTTACGGACTTTACTGTAAATATTGGAACTATATGGACATATAACTTATAAAGTAATAGTTAGACTGCACTGTTTGTTGGGACTAATTTTAGTCATTTAATTTCATCAATTTCTTGAAGGTAACTATAAATTGTACTGATTGATTTTATTGATTGTAAATAGGAAGCTGTATCAATGTATTGTGAAATATTGAAACGAGAGTATTTTCTTTGTGATTATTTTCAATAAATTAGGAAATTATATTTAACTTTTATTTAATTAAGACCTTCATCCCTTAACGAAACTAATTTAGCCTACTGACTTTGAGAAAAATGTAACAATATGAATGTTAAGCGTTACTACTACAGTATACAGAAGTGCCTGGCGCGTTTGACGCTTTACTGAGCAAATATAGGAACGCAACCGTGAATTTATGGATTTGTGCAAGAAAAAACGTTACTACTCGCGCTTAGTCTTTATATGTGTACACTAATGTGGTAAATTTGCGAATAATTTCTTATTGCATAAAGAAAGTCAGTGGGAAAAGAGTTTCGTGTTGCCAGGTTGCCTTTCTGTGAAGAGGCGCTCGGCAGTAGAAAACGGACGGACACAAGTGGCATGTAGAATGTGTGGTGGCGTTGCCGATATGCGATGTGTATAAATATCGAAAAAGTTGTATAAACACATGACATGGAAAACGTAAGATTTTACGTTCTTATACAGCATAGCACACATTTCGCATCTCCTGCTAATATCGCACAACTTGCCAGTATGTCGGTAAATAATTATTTTCATGTAAGCATAGCATTAGCGAGTTTAATTAATCCGGCAGTAACGTTTTTTTTAGCTTTCTTCAGTTGATCCAAACTGTAAATGACTTGCCTCCTTTGTTGATGAACGAACATATTCTCTGGGAACGTGTGGGCTAGTAGGTGTATATGTCAACAAACACTGGCAGTTATCGATATAAAATGGTTTACAAAACATCTTCCATTTCGCCGACCTCCCATGGTGCAGTCGATTGGTGCAACGCCGGTCTGCGGTGCAGAAGGTTCTGGGTTCGAATCCCATGCAAAGCATGGGTATTAGTTTAAATTAGGTCTTAACTTAGTTTGTAAGCCGTCCCCCAATAAGTCTTCAGGCATAACACCGGGGGACGTTAATAAGCTATTTACATCCAATCTTCCATTTCTTTTATGTTACCGGCATTGAAATTTGGTATTGCAAATTAAAGAAATGCCTCGAAGACTGTCAGTAACATGCGTATTCGATTAAATCATTCGCCTAAGGACTGTATTAAGAGATGGTCTTAGAAGGGTACCTGGGAGGGGGAGGGGTGTCATTTTCATTTTCCCATTGTACTGGTGCAAGTCTTTTAAGACTTTCAATTCGCAACATGAAAATATAGTAGGGGAGTTCTGTCTCATAATTTTAGGAAACACTATTAAATTAATTAAATATAATCAGTATTTTAAACAATTATGATATCACTTCAGTTTTCAAACGTTCACAGTTCAGTTTCATGTCAATGAAAGGGTTTCTTTTGGGAAGAGGGTTGTCATGTCCCCAGTGCCACCCCCATCCTCTTTTTCTGGATCCTCCCGTCTACTCTTGAGATCGTTTCGTGTGACAGTCTTGAAATTAGTTTTTAGTCTTTGTCTTGAGACTCACGTGAACAAATAGTTCTGACTTACATAGCTGATATTAGTTTCATGCTTCTCTTATCGAGTGATAATAGACTGAGATGCGTTTTTTATTCAGCCTTGCCAATAACTATTCAAAGCTGAAATTAAGTTTTTTTTATTTTAATATCTTAGCGCTTCTTTCCACGTTTGAGGCCGAGAAGCGTGGAAGCAATGAGGGCGACACTGCCACGCGCTTCAAGTGTGCCATCGCCACTTATCGCAAGGCTCTCAACTGGCGCGCAGTGTTCTAGTCGCACTGCGTGTACCTATGGGACTTTCAGCGATGACACTACTATCTAATTGGTGGAAAATCTGTTGGACGGTTCAGTGCAGGTCCCTTGAGTAGTTTTGTACGTATCTGATGCGTATATTTCGAGATACAGCACTGTGAAAAAGTCATCTTTAGGCATTTTGGAGTACTCTGATATGGTGTTTGTAATGTGTGTGACGTCTAGGAAGTACTCAGCAGCCCTCGACTGAAGTGTCTGTTCTTTTCGTAGACCAACACATTGGGCCCACTTTTATTAGTTTCGTTGAACAATGAGTATTTAAAACTCTCTGTAACGCAGTTCAAGCGCCAGGTAGGCGGGAGCCTTCAGTTACAATTGCTTTTTCGTTCCTTGTGCCGAACGACATTTAAAAAGAAAAATTGTACGGTGTTAAAAAACAATACCCATTATTTTTATAAAATACAAAGACACAATTGAGAATAATGCCTCGTTCAGGCCTACATGTGCGCCAAATACTCCAGTGAAAAGCAAAAAACAGCTCTATTTTCTGAAATATCTGCACGGAAAAAGCATATTTCGCTTATAATTCCACGAGATCTGCTGTCACGCATGTTTAAAAGATTAATGTGGATTATCGACATACATTGACGTAACAATCTTCATTTATCAAGTGTCTGTATTTAAAATTAAAAACATGTGAATAAAATATTAATGTTATTAAATACATTTGTAAAGTAAACATAGTTTGAAAATTCGTCTACTTCGGAAAATTAGTTGCCCCATAAAATATATTCATCGAATCAGACTTATCATTAACTATGTTTCGAATTGAACCAAAAGCAGGAAATCAACTAATTAATTACCGCTATGCACAGTGAAATGAAGTGTCGCGAATTCGTTGTATCAGTCGGAAAACATGCGTTTCTTTATAATTGTCGTTTTTATCATAGCGATCGTAAAAATCCAAAGGATTTTCACACACAATACAAGGCACACTCATTTCCGTAACTTTTACCAAATATTTCAAATATAACATAAATCGATTGAGAAGATTTGGGTGGGTCTTAGCATCGGTGTCTTGAGAGTCGATGAGGCTGAGGTCAGGTGAGTATGGAACAGCGCCGGAATGAAAGGGTGTGGGAATGAAAGGGTGAGGGAAACGGGAGATTGCCCGAGAAAACCCACCGACAAGCGGTATCGTCCGGCACGATTCCCACTTGCGAAAATACGGGAGTGACACGGCCGGGTATTGAACCCAGTTAGCATTATAACATAAAAGATTACACAAATTTGAACCTCAAGTTACCTGCAGACATCAGTTAGGTGAAACGAGATTTTTTATCTCTCTCAAAACTAGTTTCAATAGCTATTGATAAACTGCATCCTCAAGAGTCGACTACTGAATCGTGAAAACTAGATTCCAGTAACGAAATTGTGGTGGGGAAAAAAGCTAAAAGTTAGTTTCGCATGGGTGTCAAAACTGGTATCAAGATGGGTGTTTAATTAAGATCTGTTCTGAGAACTAGTCTCAAGTGCTGAATGTACGACTAATAAATGATACCGGCCTTTAAATCTACAAAGCCACCTAGTGACAAATCGAGTGTGTCTGAAAACGCTGTAACAAAACCTAATAACATTATCAAAGTCGCGTTTTGGAACCCCTTTGATTGCGTTACAACGTGTTCGAAAAATGCGTTTTTTTGCATAAACCATTACACTTGTGCCCAGTACGTTTACAAACGAAAATAAGTCATGCCACTGACAAGGGCTGAATGTTACTTTCAAGATACCATGCATGTTATAAATATTATTTTGTAGCCCTCCTACATCGTTACAAAACAGCTTTTTTAGAATGCTCTATCTTAAAATATGCTGCCCGGACACGAGCACTGAACCTTGCTATCATTGAAATGATACTGTCACACGTGAAATTCCCATAGGTACGGATAGTTGGAGAACACCAGACGTAGCCATGGCGTACAGCTGAGGGAGTGGGGGCTATAAGATATCAGGAAGCAGATGAATCGTGATAAAAGAAGGTGAAAACATAGCACAGTACGACCTAGGAACTAAAGTGAATCGTAAGGTCGGTACACATCTTTGAAGTTGGACCCGAAGCACTAGTTTATTACAAATATGGAATAAATTATTTAAAACAGAACACCTGAGTGTTTTCATAATGTATAAAGTTAATTGTGACCTGCGGATTAATAACCCATCTTATAAATCCCAAGTGTCTCACAGCGTGATAAAGATTAACTCGAAATAAGGGTAGTAACCGTGATTATCTCCTTGAAATAATTTTATGAGAGAGACAGACAGGCAATGTGGTGTTATGAGATATTTGTTTCGTTACACGTTATCCAGACACTTAGTATTCTATCTTGAGTATTTTCCCCAATATTCACTTTCGACCATCATTATATTTTCGCCTTCTTTTTTTCGTGATTAACCTGCTGCTGAAGTTAGTCGATCCAATTTATAAACATCCTGTGTGTGTATCAATAAATAATATATTACATACACACACAGAGGATATCAGATTTCAATTCAATTACTAATTTATAATTAAATAAAACAGAAAATTTCTTAGAACTAAAATTCTCATAATGTAACTTATTCGTAAAATTTTTATATAAAGCTTAATTCAAACTAAAACCTGAATAAGAATAGATAACAAAAGGCCTATATTGGATCTAATTGGAGGGAAAATATATGTGTAATCCACCTCCTCCAAGTTGGAAAGCCCAGGTAGGAAAATAGACGAAGCCAAAATGAATATCACTGACATTGACATTAATTTTGTTTAGTGTAAATTATCACGGGTGTAATTTCTCATATGGTAATAAGTTTTTAACAAAATACTAAATAATTAGACAGTTAAAATGTAGCGCCAAAAAAATAATTAAGGGGGGCTGTTCCCCTACCCCCATGCCTCCCTTTGCTTCGGACCTGGAGAATACTGCACGCCAGTTCAGAGCCTTGCGCGTAGGGGCTATGGCGCACTTGATGCACGTAGCAGTGTAGCCCGTATCGCTCCTGCGCTTCTGAACCTCAAACGCCATAACAGCCCAGGTAGGCGGTAGCCTTCAGACATCTTACCGATTACATGCCCGTTAGAGCTAGTCTATGACCATTCTCTCTCCGTAGAAGGAATAAAGACAACTTCTGACCCGTTCATTTGGCTTTCGTTCGCCGCGTAACCCCGTTAAGGACAGATCTTCGGGAATGAGTTACGCCCACAGATAGACAAGGCAACAGCCCTGTAAGCATCGCAGTTTAGGGTTGACCCAGATACGATGCATGCTTAACAAGTCATCCGATGCTTCCCGCCCGTCCCCTGGAGACATGCTTACAAAAACACGGAACACCCTGGTCTGCCTTGGTCAAGGATTTTTTCTCTAGGCTGCCGTAACACTTTATTGCTTTTCCCTGCCCGGGAAAAGACCTTGACAAACACATCTTGAAAAGGATTTTTCGAAAGTTTTGTCTTCGACAAACAGCCCCACCAGGACCAGGTTCTGAGGGGGTGAGAGGGTGTGGTGGGAGGAAACGTATTCAACAACCCCCTGATTTCAAAAGGAAGGACAGAAGGTGACAAGGGGAAAAAATTTCCTCTTCTGACATTTTCCGTTCGTTTCTAGAACTCCCACAATTCAAGCGCGAGACGTAAAGTAACGGCCCTGATTGCAACAAAGGGCTGGCTTGGACAGAAGAAAAATGCCGAGGCAGGCAGCAATTATTCACGGGCGGGGCTCGAGGAACGGGTTGGGCATTTCCCTCCGAAAACAACGCAGTTGGAGACTTCGCGACTGTATGGTTCCTTCCTCGCAGCAACGGTTGCAGCTCAACACGTGCCTCGTTCCTACGCTCCCAGATTTCACTGGCCAGTTATTTCACAGTATAGTCTGTTTACGGTTCATTGAGCGCTTTTGAAACCAACATTTGAAAAATGTCACTGCCCTTACCTGCATGTATTTTAACAGGTAAATTGGCGCGCGCCCAGACGAAGGGAAAGTAGTTCCATACTATTACAAGTTTTAGGCAAACATTTGTGAATACTGAAGTTATTTCTTTTGCTTTTTTTTGTTATTTTAATGCATATAAGTGTAAGAATGTTAACAAATTTATAAATTATTTTATTTTCAAACAATTTAACATTTTCACATGATCGACGCATGCTTAAAGTGCTCAGGCCCACATCAATGTTAATTTTACATTTGGCGGAAGAATACACCGTGTGCATACAAGTAGATCTTAGGCAGGACTTTCAAAAGTGCTCAGTTTACCGTAAACAGCTATAAATGCCAGCTATGTCTGATGACGAGAACTGATGATCATTGGTACTTTTTTTTTCCTCGCGCCGCTGGAAGCACTGATGATTTTACTGTAGTTGAAGAGGTCATGCAATGCCAGCGAAACAAGATATTGGTGGGCGATTCGNAGTGCTCAGGCCCACATCAATGTTAATTTTACATTTGGCGGAAGAATACACCGTGTGCATACAAGTAGATCTTAGGCAGGACTTTCAAAAGTGCTCAGTTTACCGTAAACAGCTATAAATGCCAGCTATGTCTGATGACGAGAACTGATGATCATTAGTACTTTTTTTTTCCTCGCGCCACTGGAAGCACTGATGATTTTACTGTAGTTGAAGAGGTCATGCAATGCCAGCGAAACAAGATATTGGTGGGCGATTCGATTCAAGTCGTAGGGTCTCCGATATGTTTGCAGATGTGCATCATTAAATACAAGATAATCCTGATTGAAATTCCTCACAAACGTAATAAGAAATGAAACTAAAAACAAACTTTATGTGGTTATAATATTTTCTTCAGTGAAACAAGTATCAGCATGTTTTTTTTCCCCCTTTGTAATTAGTCCAAATAACTTTTATTTTATTTTTATGTACACCATTGTCATGCGTTCCGAAAAGATGAACTACTGAGGAACAAAATGTTTGGTGCTTAATGCAGGCTGTTCCCGTACTGCTGACGAACACTTGTTCNTCCTTTGTAATTAGTCCAAATAACTTTTATTTTATTTTGATGTACACCATTGTCATGCGTTCCAAAAAGATGAACTACTGAGGAACAAAATGTTTGGTGCTTAATGCAGGCTGTTCCCGTACTGCTGACGAACACTTGTTCTTAGTGGTCGTCAGCAGTAACGGAACGCGGCGAGGGTGACGTGTGTTTCACACGCGTATAAAACGCCTGTGGAGCAGCGGAACAGCCAGTCTGAGTGCGCCCTCACAGCATCAACCACAAAGCAAACAAACCGTAAAGAGCGCAACTCATTGTAATACTAAAACACTTATATTATTTGGAAATCTCATAGTCTTACTGACGTTTATCGGCAACCTACCAGCTTCAAAGTAAACCATTTTTCAACATTAGAAACCCGAATAGTGCAACAGTTAATATATTTTAGAATTTCTTCGATTTTTCATATTTGCTTCAATAACAAATGTAGGTTTTTTTTTTATTTGCTGATAATTTACAGAAAATATTCGGCAACCCTGGCATTTTATATGTAGCTAAACGTAACCAAAATTTAATTTACTACATATTATTTCCAAAAAAAANGGTTTCATATTTGCTTCAATAACAAATGTAGGTTTTTTTTTTTTATTTGCTGATAATTTACAGAAAAAATTCGGCAACCCTGGCATTTTATATGTAGCTAAACGTAACCAAAATTTAATTTACTACATATTATTTCCAAAAAAAAATTTGTTTCATAAATTGTGGCGCTACACTTAGTAAAATTAATAATCTATAAATATCGCAAAAAGAACAAACCATTTTCTCTTCCAGCGCGATTTTCTGACACCAGTCGTTCCAACTGAATGAGATCACGTCCAAATATTTTCCGGCATGTGTGAACGTGTTTACTTCATCGCCGCCAAAATAACAAAATAATTCAATCTAATCATTTAGGTTTCACTTAACATACTGTTTTAATTCTTTCAGTATAAAAACCATTACGAGATTAAAAGTTTAACGAAAATGCTAATATTTATGTTTTTCAGTAACTCCGGTTTATTTACAATTACGTTTTCTCATGTTGGCACTATTCTGTCCACTCTATTTATTAACCACCTGTTTCCGCCTATTACGCTGCTACACCCTGGCATGAGTTAGGCCGGAAATTTATCTAAAGCCAAAATTTCGGTACACGCACAAATAACTAACTTACCCAGTATTTTCCGAATGTCTATTGTTCCACTTNTTTGTTTCATAAATTGAGGCGCTACACTTAGTAAAATTAATAATCTATAAATATCGCAAAAAGAACAAACCATTTTATCTTCCAGCGCGATTTTCTGACACCAGTCGTTTCAACTGAATGAGATCAAGTCCAAATATTTTCCGGCATGTGTGAACGTGTTTACTTCATCGCCGCCAAAATAACAAAATAATTCAATCTAATCATTTAGGTTTCACTTAACATACTGTTTTAATTCTTTCAGTATAAAAACCATTACGAGATTAAAAGTTTAACGAAAATGCTAATATTTATGTTTTTCAGTAACTCCGGTTTATTTACAATTACGTTTTCTCATGTTGGCACTATTCTGTCCACTCTATTTATTAACCACCTGTTTCCGCCTATTACGCTGCTACACCCTGGCATGAGTTAGGCCGGAAATTTATCTAAANTCTATTTATTAACCACCTGTTTCCGCCTATTACGCTGCTACACCCTGGCATGAGTTAGGCCGGAAATTTATCTAAAGCCAAAATTTCGGTACACGCACAAATAACTAACTTACCCAGTATTTTCCGAATGTCTATTGTTCCACTTTTATTATTCCAGTAGTTACATATTGCATTTATATTTTGTATTTATTACTCTATAAGATGGTGAATNTTGTTCCACTTTTATTATTCCAGTAGTTACATATTGCATTTATATTTTGTATTTATTACTCTATAAGATGGTGAAATTGGTGTCTATGTTAAAATATTCTCTAGAAATGTTTCAGATTACATTTAACTATAAACATTTTTTTAGCAATGAAAACAAAAATAAAAAGCTATACGTGGCACTAAACAATTAGATATTTGAAAAATACAGTAGAAATAAATANGCAATGAAAACAAAAATAAAAAGCTATACGTGGCACTAAACAATTAGATATTTGAAAAATACAGTAGAAATAAATATTTATAATTCATGAAATTAGAGTTGTGCCGTAATGAATTCACTAATATTATTTAAAATACATGTGCCTAATTTTAGGTCCAGCATTTTGTTTCCGTTACATGGTATTAAATCGCGAACTAATAAAAGTGGTCGTAAATGTATTTTCAGCGTTGAGCCGTCTATTTGCTCACTGAGCCCGCACTGAGCCGTCTATAGACCATAGACTAAAAATGACGTTTTACCGACCTCCTGGCTGCGCACAACCAATCTCCGTGTCCCAACATTGAACTGCTTTTCTGCCAACATGTCTAGCAAAAACGGCATGGTTTGGATGTTATCTTAGAAAACTGATTTGTAAACAAATGTTTCGGGATGTTTTTATACTTCATCTAACCAATTTGTAATGCAGCTTGATTAAATTAAAATTGGTGAAAGTATTTTATTCATATAATAGTACTTGTCACTTAAAAATTAAGACATAAACAAACACAGTTAATCATTGTTGGCAATGCGACCTTGGCAATTGTGTTCTTTTTGGGTAGGTCGATGTTGGGTACATGCGCAGAAAACGAATAAGAGGTCTACCTCATCTTTAGTCAACGGAATAGACAAAGAACTATCTTCATTTTACTCGTCGAGGGAGTTTATAATCCACTGTAAAAAAAATATTGAATAAAAAACCATTTTCATTTTATTAAATTGGTAGACATATTAGACTGCCAAAGTTATAAGGCCGGAATAATGCATAACAATAACTTCCCGAATACATTAATTTGTATTGATTTGTGGTTTGTGTTAAAAAATATTTTAATAAAACTGAAACTACTGTATAAAGTGTGTTATTAGTTACTAGTCACTAAAATGTTTTGTTATATTTACTTTTCTCTTTTTTACTACCTGCCAGCAAGGCTAGCTGTATCAATATAATGGTTGCAATAGTTTGCTTCCTGAGACAGCGAGAAGTATAATATTAANTGCCAGCAAGGCTAGCTGTATCAATATAATGGTTGCAATAGTTTGCTTCCTGAGACAGCGAGAAGTATAATATTAAGCGTATAAAACTGTTACATTTAAAAATAATAGTTTAAAAATAAAATGAGGCGAATGGCGCGTCCTTAAACGGTTGTCTGCGACAGCTGTGCGACTCATATAATTTATATATAAAATATCGTAATTTTTTACATAAAATATATGAAAAAGTTCCATTTAACAAAAAATAAGGTATTTTTATGTTAAAACAGGTATTCAACGCTGGTGATACGTGATATGTTAAAGAAACAACCAAACACGTCATAAATGGGGTGTTTATTACAAAGGTTTGATTCAAAAAATGTGATGAAACCGCGAATAGACTATAGCCAGTCATTCGGAGACAAAGCCTGTCCCAAAGACTCGTACAGCCAATCAGAGAATAGGTACGGCCACATCAAAGGATACTCCACGCCGNAGACAAAGCCTGTCCCAAAGACTCGTACAGCCAATCAGAGAATAGGTACGGCCACATCAAAGGATACTCCACGCCGTTTCACTTCTGCATACCTACCTAATCTATGGCGCGGGGTTGCGACTGCGGAGCATACAGCTACCTGTTTACAGGCTTGGCGAGTCAAACAACAGTAAAAACATTCCCGACTATTTCCGTACAGAACCTGCCTGTCCCACATACTTCCCGACTAGCGGATCTCGGGTTAACTATAACCCAGTCCCAGTCATCGCAGGACTACGTGGCACGAGAAACCGACGACGTTTCGTTCAAAAACAGGTAGCTCATTTACGTGGAAGCAGAAACTTAGGCGGTGTCTCTATTTAAATAATACTCTTTCTAGAGAGCACTCTTTCGCACAACCTGGCGAGAGCACTACTTCGCGCTTTCGTTCCGAGGCATTGGACAACCACTCTCTCGTTTCTCACCGACATCACGCAGACAGCTGCTGCCAAAGAGCGGCAAGTCATGTTGAGCTAAAATCGCATACATAGCTATTGCAAATGATTTATATGTATTCAAAATATTTCACAAATAATTATAACACTACCAGAATAATTACTAGCGCATTAAAAATTAGGCTACTATTTTTGATTACTGTCATGTTGCAGCAAAGTTGGTAAAAGAATACGAGACTGTCCGAAATCCGCATTATCTCTCTCTAAATAGTATAAAACAAAGTGGCTTATCCGCTTCTGTCTGTGTATTCGCTTAGTACTTCTAAACTATTTGATGTATTTTGATGCGGTTTTCAACGTCATTTATAAAATTTCTTGAGGAAGGTTTTTTNGATGCGGTTTTCAACGTCATTTATAAAATTTCTTGAGGAAGGTTTTTTTTGTATAATACATTTATATTTAATGTAAGCATAGTAGAGAAATGTCGAACCGTTTGTAATCAAGTCGTTAAAACAGCTTTTAGGGCGCTTGCATGGCTTGTGCTGACTGAACCATAAGAGATACATCAAGTTAATGTACTACACCACATCTAACTTCACCTTATGGAGGGTAAAAATCTTTGTCGCCCCTCCAAAGTATGCAACGTCGCATTACAGAATTGTACCTCTCAAAAACGTCTACAGAAAAGTCCGCGATACCATATGTTTATCTTTAAAGGATGACCCACAGTAACCATTTATGTCTTTCAAAGTATCGCTGTAAAAACTAAATTGTTACCGTGCGAAACCGGGCCGGTTCGCTAGTACTTTTATAAATACGTGTTACGTAAGTTATTTCGTTGACTAAAACAGTTGAAATCATTCTATTATAGGTAAAATGTGATGTGGTTTTGGCACAGAAAGATACTATTACCTTATTCAAACACGATATCAATGTAAACAAATATGGCTCGATGTCAGAGAGTACGAGAGAGCGCCAGCAAGTGTACAACTTCGTGCTCTCTCTCTCTCTTCTGTGCTCTCTCCGACGAATTAAGGTGACCAGAGAGCGTTCTCTCTGACGTAATAATGACGTGGGCGCGAGAGCGAGACCACGAGAGAGCGCTCTCTGGGCCAATTAAGACACGGCCTTAGATAGGAGCGTCGTAGGGATAATTTACGATTGAGGTAGGATATGTATCAAAGTTAATTTGGCACCCCTGTTGCTACTAAAAGTGCCCCTTCCCAAAATTTATTACTGAAATCAATTAAATCAGAATTCATACACATACACATATACACAATGCTACCTTTCCGCATATTTTTATACGAAATACACCATAAGCATTAAGCTACTTGCGTCTAATCTAGGTGAACCGGGTTTGATTCTCGGCGGGGCCACCCCCAGATTTTCGCATATGAGAATAGTGCCGGACGATGTTTCCTCGGGAACTCCCGTTTCCCCCGCCCTTGCATTCCGGCGCTGCTCCATACTCACCTCGCTATACCCTAATCGGCTCGATGTTAAGACGCGCCTAAATCTCTCCACTCCACTCCCCGCTTTCTCAAGCAAGACCATTTTAATAGTTCCTCTGATTTTTTGTAATGAAATCAATCATTAAGAATGTTTACAAACATTTTAAATAATTTTTTTTATGCACATACATTTCAGTTATAAAAATCACTAACTTCCGTGAGTGAAATTAATTAATTATTTCATATAGTTGTAAACATTATTACTAATTTTTATTACATGAAGACGTAGTAAAGCCTATTCGCGGTTTATTCACATTTTTAAATCAAAACTTTGAATAATCACCTCATGAATGACGTGCTTGCTTGTCTCCTAAATATGTCACGTATCACAAGCGTTTTATGCTTCTGTTAATTAATAAATACCCCGGGTTTTATTGAATTGATTTTCTACTCATATTTTATTCATAAATTACAATATTTTATTTATAATCCATATGAATTAAAACAGGGACAAAATAGGTGTGTTGGCTATGCCTTGTTAGAAATAGTTCTTATGTAAAATATTATTACACTGAGTGCGCACGAATGCGGTTCGTTGTCCCTTTGGGGTAATTTTCTAAACTCGATTAGGTTTTGTTTGCATGAGGCGGATGAATATCCTGGAAGTTTAACTTCAGCAGGGGTTCATAAAAGTTGGGAGTAACCGGGAATGGACTATATCAAATTTCTGACAAATGAGGCTATTTTCCTGGCTCGTACAGCTGGGATTCTGGATACAAATACTGTAGGTATTCAGCTTCTTTATGCTTGGTTTCTCTGTACTTAGCCCAATGAATCGTGTGGGTATTCGCCAACCGGCACACACATTTAGCTGGAAGAATCAGGCCTAAATGTAGGCAAAGCTTTGCTATCTCCAAATGCAGAATTAATCATTTCAATTTTCGAATTGCGCATTTACGCACTACAAGAACGCAAATGTGGTATCTCGCTTATTAATACGAAATTTCCAATCTCCCTTTTTTTTTAGGGAGGGGGAGGGCTGCAGAGGACACAAGATGAGATCAAACATCTCTTTTCTTCATATGACAACTCATTTACACGACACGTAAAAATAAGCAAAGATTCCTATTTGACTGGAATCAGAGCGTGCCACCACTGACCGGAACAAACAACTGCAATGTACTTATACAAACAACTTAAAAGGGCTTTATAACGTAACACAGTTTTGATATTGTACGGGCAAACTAATATAACTGTAGCATTGTCCGGGATTCGAACCCTTGAAGTGGCGGCTACATAATCCGTTTAAGGGGGAGGGGGGAGAGAAATGTTTTATTCCAAAAATGCCTGCATCGTGTCTGAAGTTTGCTTAAGGGCNCCGTTTAAGGGGGAGGGGGGAGAGAAATGTTTTATTCCAAAAATGCCTGCATCGTGTCTGAAGTTTGCTTAAGGGTTTAAGTTAAGAAATATTTCGCTTCCTAATGACAGTTTTGTCTTTCAATTTCCGTTTCTAATTCGTACTTGTGAAAGTAAAAATGTTAAAACAGGCATTTACGCATTCATTTGCAGGTACTGAAACTCTTTTACTGGTCTCTTTTTTCTTCAATATTACGCTATAATATGATACGACCACCACTTGAAGTCTCAGACAGGTTAGTTGACACCAGTCCAGTGCGTTGTGCGTAGAAGCGATGACACATGTGACGTGCTTGCGTGGATCGCCCTTAAGTGGCCCCACACTTCCATTGTTCCGACATGCAAAGTGAGTTCTAGTAGGTGGTGGCCCTAGAAGAAAGAAGAAGAATGGCTTCGAATGGAGCACTGTACCCGACTGTACCGAAATTGTCAGAAAAGCTCGATTTATGNTTACGGTTTCTTCGAATTTTTTAAAACGAACCTAGGAAAAATCACCCAATGTATGACGTACTTGGTTGTCCCCTAAATATGTCATGTTTCCCAAGCATTCTATACTTGTGTTAACATAAAAATACCTAATACCATACGTTTGGTTAAATTAAACTGCTGCAATTGATTTGTCTATAATTTATAGTATTTCATTTATAATTAATATGAATAAAAACAGGAAGGGAAAAGATGTGTTGGTAACGCCTAGAGAGAAATAGTTCTTATGCAAAATATTGTAAAAGTTAGTACGCATTAATTCGGTGCATTGTCCATTTGGTGTAATTTTCTAGACTTGGTCTTTGGCTGCATGAGGCGGAGAAATATCCTGGAAGTAGAACTTCAGCAGGACTTCAGAAAAGTTGGAAGTAACCGTGAATGAACTATAGAATTCAAATATGTAAATGTTTTAAAAAGTCAAAATTATATATGCCCTTAAAATGTAAGCGTGTTTCCATTTTGGATACTCCAGAAATAACAATTTGCGAGAAAAACTTTGTCGAGTACCTACAGCAATCATAAAATAATTAATAAAGTCTGTTCGCCGTAAACTGAACACATTTGAAAGACCTCCTTAAGATCTTTATATGTACATTGTGTAAATCTTCCACCATATGTGAAATTAATATTGTCATGGGCCTGATCACTTTATTAATGCGCCGTTCAAGTGAAACTGTAAAATTATTGTAAAAGTGGATATTTTACAAATTTGATAATTCTTACACTTATACGCATTAAAATAACAGAAAGCAAAATAAAAAAAATTATTTCGTTATTTTGGAATTTTAACAAAATTCCTTTAATTCAACGTTAAAGCACGGAACTACCCCTCCATCGTTACCAACTTTACTGGGTGCATGCCAGTCAGTGCGCCCGTTAAAATATACGCAGAAAGGGGCAGTTACATTTTTCAGGGCTTTATTTTAAAAGTGCTCACTTTACCGCGAACACCCTAGTATTTAGCTGCATGCAAAAATATATCGGTACTAATGTTAATAAAATTGATATTTTTCATAAAAGACTATATGTATATTTATTTCAGTCATAAAAACGAAATTTTCGTGGCTGAAATGGATATGCAATATGGATGCATTTTTACTAACTTTAGATTACATAGCAACCAGATTAATTATTACGGTGGTTTTGTTTGATAAAGGCAAAACNCCGTTTAAGGGGGAGGGGGGAGAGAAATGTTTTATTCCAAAAATGCCTGCATCGTGTCTGAAGTTTGCTTAAGGGCTTAAGTTAAGAAATATTTCGCTTCCTAAGGACAGTTTTGTCTTTCAATTTCCGTTTCTAATTCGTACTTGTGAAAGTAAAAATGTTAAAACAGGCATTTACGCATTCATTTGCAGGTACTGAAACTCTTTTACTGTTCTCTTTTTTCTTAAATATTACGCTATAATATGATACGACCACCACTTGAAGTCTCAGACAGGTTAGTTGACACCAGTCCAGTGCGTTGTGCGTAGAAGCGATGACACATGTGACGTGCGTGCGTGGATCGCCCTTAAGTGGCCCCACACTTCCATTGTTCCGACATGCAAAGTGAGTTCTAGTAGGTGGTGGCCCTAGAAGAAAGAAGAAGAATGGCTTCGAATGGAGCACTGTACCCGACTGTACCGAAATTGTCAGAAAAGCACGATTTACGTTGTGTGTCGATTTACGGTTTCTTCGAATTTTTTAAAACGAACCTAGGAAAAATCACCCAATGTATGACGTACTTGGTTGTCCCCTAAATATGTCATGTTTCCCAAGCATTCTATACTTGTGTTAACATAAAAATACCTAATACCATACGTTTGGTTAAATTAAACTGCTGCAATTGATTTGTCTATAATTTATAGTATTTCATTTATAATTAATATGAATAAAAACAGGGAGGGAAAATATGTGTTGGTAACGTCTAGAGAGAAATAGTTCTTATGCAAAATATTGTAAAAGTTAGTACGCATGAATTCGGTGCATTGTCCATTTGGTGTAATTTTCTAGACTTGGTCTTTGGCTGCATGAGGCGGAGAAATATCCTGGAAGTAGAACTTCAGCAGGACTTCAGAAAAGTTGGAAGTAACCGTGAATGAACTATAGAATTCAAATATGTAAATGTTTTAAAAAGTCAAAATTATATATGCCCTTAAAATGTAAGCGTGTTTCCATTTTGGATACTCCAGAAATAACAATTTGCGAGAAAAACTTTGTCGAGTACCTACAGCAATCATAAAATAATTAATAAAGTCTGTTCGCCGTAAACTGAACACATTTGAAAGACCTCCTTAAGATCTTTATATGTACATTGTGTAAATCTTCCACCATATGTGAAATTAATATTGTCATGGGCCTGATCACTTTATTAATGCGCCGTTCAAGTGAAACTGTAAAATTATTGTAAAAGTGGATATTTTACAAATTTGATAATTCTTACACTTATACGCATTAAAATAACAGAAAGCAAAATAAAAAAAATTATTTCGTTATTTTGGAATTTTAACCAAATTCCTTTAATTCAACGTTAAAGCACGGAACTACCCCTCCATCGCTACCAACTTTACTGGGTGCATGCCAGTCAGTGCGCCCGTTAAAATATACGCAGAAAGGGGCAGTTACATTTTTCAGGGCTTTATTTTAAAAGTGCTCACTTTACCGCGAACACCCTAGTATTTAGCTGCATGCAAAAATATATCGGTACTAATGTTAATAAAATTTATATTTTTCATAAAAGACTATATGTATATTTATTTCAGTCATATAAACGAAATTTTCGTGGCTGAAATGGATATGCAATATGCATGCATTTTTACTAACTTTAGATTACATAGCAACCAGATTAATTATTACGGTGGTTTTGTTTGATAAAGGCAAAACNATGCATTTTTACTAACTTTAGATTACATAGCAACCAGATTAATTATTACGGTGGTTTTGTTTGATAAAGGCAAAACGGGGAAGGGGGGGGGGCGCTTGTTTTGCGAAATATACTTTCTAAGGATCCAAAATAAAAAAAATGCTTTGGCTAGATGTGGGTAAAAAAATAGACTCTTATGGAGTAATTTTTTTAAACATTTAACTAAGTAAGTTTTAGCCAAATATTTTACCGTGTCACACAAATATGAAGTCTTCTTTTGTATGCAACTCAGATCGTACTTTCCTGGCAATTTTGATAGTACGTATACTACTTTTTAACGAATATTTTTACAGTCAGGTGCAGTACTCCACTGGAAGCCGTCGCGCAGTGGTAACTCACTGGACTCGCACCCGGGAGTTCCCGGGTTCGATTCCCTATCCGACTATCCTGATTTTGGTTTTTCATGGTTTCCTGAAATCAATCCAACCGAATGCTGGGATGAGTCCTTAACAAAGGCCATGGCCTATTCCTTCCCAAATCCCACTTCCCTGAGCAACTCGCTCCGTCTTTAATGACCTCGCTGTCGACCAGATGTTAAGCCCAACTACCTACCTACTTCTACCTTAATCTCTCGCGGCTTGGCACCTTACATTTCCTGGCGAGTAAGTCGAGACGAGTTCGGCACCATGGTGTACTTACTTTTGCGCTCCACTGTAGTGTCTCCACACACCCCACCCCGTACCCTTTTGCAACACTGTCTCTCTGATAAACTGCACTAAGCAAACATGTTTACAGCGAACATTCTACTCTCTTTTTCCTTACGACTACAAATAATGGAGACTTCTCTAGAAAGGGTACAAAGTCTGTGATTTCGACACAGCTGTTGAAAGTGTATGTCTGGACTTCTTTGTCTCGCCACTGTGNAGAAAGGGTACAAAGTCTGTGATTTCGACACAGCTGTTGAAAGTGTATGTCTGGACTTCTTTGTCTCGCCACTGTGTTGTGTCCTTTCTTGGTAAATAGCTGATGTGTTTCAACGAAATGTCTTCACCGGGCTTCCTCAAATGGGTATTTCTCAGAACACGCGTTCGCAGTCATTTCAGAGAGTTTGGTCAAAATTGTACAGGCCGGTACCAACCAAGGAGGATGTATATAGAACTTTTACTGTGCGCTATTCACTCATTGTGCTCCCGGTTCGTAGAACCAATCTTTTATTTACTTTTTGCAGATTTGCAGGTTATGTAGGACTTATAAGCATCGCAACATTAAAAAAAAATTATACTCTTGCCAGGTAACGTAATAAAAATGAGTGTGGGCAACGTAACTGAAAAAAACTGTTTAGAGTAGTTTTTGAAACTTTTGATTTCATTTAAAAATTGCTAGAAGATTGCCGAGGAAATGTANAAAAAAACTGTTTAGAGTAGTTTTTGAAACTTTTGATTTCATTTAAAAATTGCTAGAAGATTGCCGAGGAAATGTATTTAAAGGAAGGCCACAACTTCAATTTTAAATACGTACACGTTTAAAAAATCACTTTCTCTCGCGTTTATTAACAAACACGGCCACGGGGAATCTCTGTACTTTTCCCCAAAAAATGAAAGTTGTTCTGGGGAAATATTTACAGCATTTATGGTTACTTCAGAGTTTGTATTTCTGTGTATTTTCTGCAAACATTTGAGCAAATAAACTAGAATTGTAAGACTGTACGATGAAGTGCTTTAAAAAATGGCAACTACCGATGAACATGTCTGCACGTGTGACAGCACAGAATAAAAAAGAATAACGCATTTCCCCAGTAAACCGAACAAAAAAGGATAACTATGATTTGCCGATCTATATTATGAAGAACTTTAACCCGATACTTTTACTATTTACCAGACTGAGTAATTTGTCTTTACATATCCTTCGGAAACCAGGAAATGGACATAATTGTGCACAGCAGGTGAAATAATATTATAAAAGGTGAAAGAATTTTACAGCTAAGCGATTTTTATTTCTTAAAGATATAAGTAGGCAATGATGTTTGAAGGAATCGATTTGCAAACACTAATAAGAACTGTCACGTTCTGCCTATGAAATATTACTAGATAACCGAAAATTATGAGAATTAATTTACAGCCATGTTGGAATTCAAACAAGGGTAACATTGTATTCACTAGTTTTATTTTTTCAAGTTAGATCTTAAGTCATTGGTCCTCTATGATACATGTAATAAATCGTGACTGACATGCCAAAGTCAAAATGTACACTTTCTCAAATGAAGTCCTAGAACTGTCTAGTTCCTACACAAAAAATTACGGCGCCCGCCTATCTGGGGCATTAAGTGAATTTCAGGGTTTCTTCACGTCCACTTCTTTTTTGGTAAACTAGAAAACATGTTCCCAAACATTTTAGATGGCCAAAAAGAAACAGTACTTAGTAGACATATGCCTATTTGAAACACCATTCGCTTAGGTCGTACACAGCGTGTAATGCAAGTTATATGGCAGTTTTGCAATGAATAATGTGTAACAATGCTGTGAATTGACGCTCAACACACAAAAAAAAATTACTTTCTCTTTATTTATCTCCAAATATAAAACGACAACTTCGTCATTGTATTTCCACCAATAAAATTACTGGGCGACAAATTAAAGTCACGTGGCTACACGCTATAAGAATAAATAACTACACCAATTCATTGTATTTAAGCGCATAGATGTCCCAGACCGCGTGGCCTTCAGTGCTTCATTGATCTCGTGCTTTCACTCACACAACCAAAACTCCCAGCACCGGGGTGTATTGTATTCGAGTGAGCTGCTTGGTGGTGAAAGATGTTCCAGTAGTTGTAGTAATCGCGCACTACACATCTGTTTTTTATATTAGCCGACACGAAAGAATGCCTGCGACATGCATTTGTTGCTGCAGGGAATGGAGAGATTTGGGTGACTCCTAACATCGAGGTCTTGAGAGCCGATGAGGCTGAAGTGAAGTGAGTATGTAGCTACGCAGGAATGCGAGGGTGGGAGAAACGGGACATCCCTAAAAAAAACCGCCTACCGGCGGCACCGTCAGGCACGATTCCCACATGCGAAAATCTGGGAGCGACTGCACCGGGCATTGAACCCGGTTCGCCTTGGTTGGAGATGAGTAGTATAACTACTACACCACCGCGGCCTTTTATTTCTGCAAGGAATACGATCCCAGATGTAACGTTCATCTTGTGACGACCACGCGAACACACTAGAATGGTGATTTAGGAGGGTTGAAACTGTGTTATGAATGAAATGGTGGACACTACCATCTTCTTCGTGCCTTCATGTTACACTGGTCAGTCTTGCTTGTTGTCCCTCTCCATTTCTTTGTTTCGAAGCAGTTTCAGCAAGTTCGTTTAGCGGTACGCTAAATTTCAATAGCCAATGTTTGTTTGCTATATATAGTCCATTCGGACAATTTCCAACTCTTCTGAAACCCTGCTAAGATACTTTCAGTCTATTCCTTCACCTCATACAAATACAGCTTAACTACGTCTAGAAAATTACATCAAAAGGACAACAACGCACCGCATTCGTGCGCACTCAGTTTAATAATATTTCGTATGAAAAATATTTATTACAAGGCATTACCAACACACCTATACTCTTTCTCTGTTTTAATTCATATTGGTTATAAATGAAATATTATTTTTTATAGATAAAACAAAAATAGTAATTAAATTAAACTAAAATCAAGCTAAGTTTTATGTTGACAAGTACAAAATGTCTGTGATACATGGCACAACCAAACACGTTACACAAGGGGTGGTTTTTCGTAGGTTTCGTTCAAAAAGTGTGAAGATATTTCGAACAGATTATACGTATGGATTTGGGTTTTAGGAATGTTTTGAAACACCCAGCAGGACTCGAAGCCAGAAATACAAAACTAGAAATGTAGCCAGGTTATCGAGTGCAGCCGGGTTATCGAGTGCACGCCAGAACCAAGGTCCGTTACACACCCCGCGTCTCCTATTGGCGAATGGGTACGCATGTATCAAAGGAACCGCCCTGCTATTTCACTTCCGTACACGTACCCAAGACTGTTCACAGTAAANCCGCCCTGCTATTTCACTTCCGTACACGTACCCAAGACTGTTCACAGTAAACTGAGCACTTCTAGAAGCCGTACTTAAGATCTACTTTCCTTCAGTCGTTACCAACTTGACTGGGCGCACGCCAGCCAGTGTGCCCGCGTTAAAATACTTTCAGGTTGGGGAAGTGGCTTCAAAAGTGCGCAATTATATCTGAAGAGCCTATNCAGTGTGCCCGCGTTAAAATACTTTCAGGTTGGGGAAGTGGCTTCAAAAGTGCGCAATTATATCTGAAGAGCCTATACCCAGGGTAAATTATTTTTCGCGAAAAGATTTCGGTACTACTTGCACTCCAAAACACACTGGAGCTCAGATTCGCCTTCGTGATTGGATGATTTTAACTGCCACGCATTGCAAGTGTCTGCTCGCGAATCACGGACACTCAGTGTCGGAGTTACCTAATTCTGATTGGCCCAGCCAGGTAAGGAACTGTATCCCGACAAAGACACTTATCCCATAGGACATTGGAAGCTAGCCTTAGCGTAAATATTTTTGCGAAAAACAGGTGTTTCTATCTATAGCTATTCTGTGACAGTGTCCTGATCAATACAAAAAGAGACAGCGGCTTGATACATAAAAGTGGGAAGTCTGTTCCTAAGGTCGAAAGAATTAACGAAACCAGAGGATCTGTTGCTACGAGACGGGTCCTCGACCTTTACTCTTTAATCCTGATACAGTGAGAATCTGTCTTTTCCAATCGGTAAAGTACGTCTAGCTGACCAGACAGTTACTTCCGAGCATTTTATCTGAAAATTCAGTGAAAAAACACCAGTTTTCCTTCACTTTCTGAACACGTGACATTTTCCACTGACATGTTTACCAACTGTCCTACTGGTCGCTTGGCGAAATATATTTCGACTTCTCTGTTGGTAATCTTGCGTAATACGTTTGCAATTAAATGATATCATAAACAGATAAAATCTTAAATAACACATGAACGAATGAAACCATTATTTNTAATACGTTTGCAATTAAATGATATCATAAACAGATAAAATCTTAAATAACACATGAACGAATGAAACCATTATTTAAAAAATACTTTTTTTTAAATGTGGTTTCGTCGTTAGTAATATTTTACAAGGTAACGGGAAAATTCCGAATTTCATTTCCATTCAACGTAATCATCATAACGCTCGGTTCTGGCATTCAAATTGCATTAAATGTGGCGAAGTGAGTGCTTTGATAGGTACTATTTGCATAAACTATCCTCATGTTACTAATTTAATAAAAAAATAAAATAAATTGCATAAAATATTTGGGGTTCAATTCCCGGTGGGGCCGCGGTTAGTCTGCTCGCCTTCCATCAAGGCGAACCNAAATTGCATAAAATATTTGGGGTTCAATTCCCGGTGGGGCCGCGGTTAGTCTGCTCGCCTTCCATCAAGGCGAACCGGGTTCAATCCCCGGCCGGGCAACTCCCAGATTTTCGCATGTGGGAATCGTACCGGACGATGCCGCTGGTCGGCGGGTTTTCCCGGGATCTCCCGCCCTCTCATTCTGGCGTTGCTCCATACTCACCTCAATCACCTTTATTGGCTCTCAAGACCTCGCTGTTAAGAGCCGCCAAAATTAAAGCTGACAAAACTCACTCACTCAAATTCCGGTACGTTAAGTTCAAAAATATCAGCATTGACTATCGGAAATGTGTTTATTTTTCGGAATGATTTAGCTAAATTCAATTAAACAAGTTTTTGTTCGCCTCATTCAGTTCGTATCACTTAATCATTGAAATAGTTTACCTGAACCCACTAGTTATTTTCCACAAATCCTCGGTGAGCCACGTTCACAGCTTTGTATTTTTGGGGTTGACTGTAAATCCGTGATTTTCCTGTGTTTCTGGTCTAAAGTGTATGACGTCACGCTCATGGAATGTGGCCGAGCAGTGAAGGTTGGCACCTAGTCTTCTGCATGACTCAGACCGAAACTAATTAGTTAGAATTTTTTTTTTGTAATTTGCGTTTTGAATTTATAAAGATTTTTATTTGGAACACCATGGCAGTCAGCTGTTTAGCATGCAATACTAATGTACACGATTTGGTTTATACCATGCAAATGTGAAATAATTATTTGAAAACGAAAACCCCGCAGTATTTAAAATTAGCCTCATATCTTCACAATATCATGTCTGACGCGCTGTGTAAAATCTAACATCAACAGAATAACACAATGAAGGCGTCAAACAATTACTAAAACAATACTTGGATAAAGGCGGATTTACAATAGCTTGTTGCGCCCGTCCGTCATCCTTCAGCCCGTCGTAGTCTGTCTGTCTCCCACTCTCCCAGATGAGCGATTTACAATAATACCTAGTACGTCCGTCGTCAGTTCATTACTGTAAACTAACATACACAAAACGGTTTAGAAATAGGAAAAAGTTGTACATTAAAAGTGAAAATGTTTGGCGATATTATATATGCAAATACACAAAACGCATATACACGTACATAACAGAAATTAGTCAATGTTAAACATTTAAAACAAATAACATAATAATGATTTAATTACTTCTGCTATTGCACAGGAGGAACTCTTGCTCCCAAACGTAATTATCAGCAATTATTCAGGAATAAATGTAACGGCATTACATTTTACAGCAACGTAAATAACATATGAAAACAAAACACGGCACACACTACACAGCCTTCTAATGAACTTGGAATGAACGGGTAACAAAGCGTACAAGTTTAGATGGCTGTATTTTCATCCATCCGTCCGTCAAAAGTTAAAGCTGGTCAACCTTTCGACGGACGGGCGGATAGAGTTATTAGAGGCATCCGATTGGCTGTTGGTCATGTGATTGACGGACGGACGACGGACTGGTGCGACGAGTTACTGTAAATCCACCACAATAATAAATCCATATGTCATGAATATTCTGACATCTTGCGTTTAATAACAAACTGCTATATCGATTTCAGGGACCAGAGCACAAATTAAAAAAAAATTTTAGTAACTACAGATAATAAAAAAGTAACCAATTCAGTCACTATTTTTCTATCATGGCTGCTAGAGGGAAGTTTCTATATCCCCCCCCACAAATTTGTAGTAGCGAAAAGTTGGTAAATATAATAAATAAGTGGGTAAGCATAATACATAAGTGCACCAGTCCCCTCAAATAGTTACAACCGCGTTTGCGTTTTGATGTACATATCATCCAAAGTATGCTAAGGAACCGTTAATCTTGAAACTATAGCTTTTTCTTGGGTGTGCGAGACTAGCCCAAGGAAATCGACGAAACCTGACTTGCAGATGAATACAAAGGTCTCCAATGCAGAGACAATGATGTGTAAATTCTGTAATTGCAGGGCATTTGGAAAAAAAAAAGNATGAATACAAAGGTCTCCAATGCAGAGACAATGATGTGTAAATTCTGTAATTGCAGGGCATTTGGAAAAAAAAAAGTGAGATGGATGCCCTACAAATAATGTTGAGAGTGAGAGATTGTCATTATAATAGAGTTATTCCAGACACGTGGCAGAACTTGAAAGAAGAGGATTCTGGATTGTTTACAATGGTATCATTTGATGACTGGCAGTATTCCAAAGTANGTGGCAGAACTTGAAAGAAGAGGATTCTGGATTGTTTACAATGGTATCATTTGATGACTGGCAGTATTCCAAAGTACGTTATGTACAGTGCATTAACTTCTGGTATCTATGCCTCAACAGTTTTGTGTCAAAAATTAGTAACTTTTAGTGACTTGCTCTGAGCCCTGCAAGTTTGAAATGCATGCATTAGTTTATTACAATATCTTCCATTGCAAACACATTTTACGTATGAAGTCGGTAAAAGTAAAATGGCGATGGATTTGATAATTTGTGGTAATCGGTAAGCTACGAAGCTGTAAAATGCCAAACGCAAATTAGAATAAATACGTCATCGATTCTGCAGACAAAATCAGTTAACTTGGTTTATTTTATCAACAAAAAGTGTAAGTTAGAGCACTTCATCACTTAATAGGCACCGAGTAACAACATGGCTCGGGGTCCATAATAACCAAGACGGCTTGTCGTCTAAAGCCTTTTTGTGCGTAACAGTGTGACATAACTCCTAAAATTTATTACGATAGTTCCTATATTTTTCTTGAAAACTTACTAATCATCCTATAGACGTGCTGCTCCTCGTGTTGTGTACGAGTCATGTCAAAGTGCTGCCTTTAATGGTTTGACGTCGACAGCAAGGTCATTAGATGGAATCCGTTACCCTTTGCCTGGAGTGACTTTGTAAAACCACAGAGTACATAGGAATTCAGATGTGTCGCAGTATGCAGTAGCCAATCAAACAGAATGCCCCGTTCCCAGAGCACCGCGCTACCAATCAGAGAATGGATACGCCCACACCAAAGGAACCGTCACGCCCGCGCCATTTCGCCTGTGTGTTTCTATTTACTAGGTGGTAAGTAAAGCCTTGGCAAACTGAAACTACGGAAAACATTACTCGGATGGCTGGACCAAGACTCTAACCCATGTCTTCGTGAATGTGAGTGATGTGTGTCGCCACTGCGTCATCTCACTGGGAGCCGCGAACTTTCTTAAAATGACTGTAAAGTGTGCGAAACACAAGATAACTATTTCTGAATATGACATATGACCAGGTGCTCACTGCAACTGTTAGCTGAACAAACGACTTGTGTTTGTGATTAATATACCTTGACCAGCCGTAGTTAGGGAGAAAACACTGATCAGTACGGCCACGTGTTTTTCGCGAAAATATTCCAAGACTAGTTGTACTCTAAAACTCGTTCGTCCAGATCCAGTATCGTAGTTGGATTGTTTTAACCCTCTCGCGTCAAGTGTCTAGTAACCAATCGCAGGGGTTCTGTCAGCGTAACTTAATACTGATTGGCCCAGTTGAGTAGGAAATGTCTTCTCACACAAACACGCAGCCAGTAGCCCAAGGAAATTTGCAGGCTTGCACGTAAAAAATTGAAGTCTATCTTGAACATAAATCTTTCCGCCAAAAAACAGGTGGCCCTACTGATCAGTCTTGTGAGTTTGAATCTAAACTTGGAGCGTTAAAAAGCAATAATTCAAAAAGTTACTATATTCACGTCTCATTTGAGCTAAAATTAAATTAAAATTCGACACTTCACAAACGTCGCACAGTCGTAATCCACCCGAAACACCTAGATTATTTGTAGTGGCACTGAAATACAAGTTCAACTTGACACGGAATACACGAGAAAAAAATTTACGTTCTTATAATGCAAACTTTCTGGCACTTTTTTTTTAATTTTCTGAGTTTTATTTGCTACCGCAAGAGGATATGTTAAAAAGACTTTTACTGAAAATACGCCAATAAAAAGTGAGTACTGGCGATATACAGCTAACACCAGAAAAATTCACTTTCGTGTGCACGGATATCATTTTACAAGTTCCATAAATAATGAAAATAACACATTTTTGTTAGTTTATCTTCTCATCATTGAATCAAGTTTATTCGTATCACGCTCTAAGATTATGATTTAAATAACGTAATTAAACAGATGGTAACGACCCTGATCTGTAACTCGCCTACGCAGATAAAGCGGAAATAGGGATGCAAAGTAGCCAAAGGTCACAATATGGTAGCAGAAAAGTGTAAAAAAACAACTCATTTCCACTTGATATAACCGATTTCAAAATTAGTTTCTACTATTTTAATTTTTGGAAAAATATTTCAATAAGAAGATAAACCACTTTATTTTTCTTTTGACTCGAAGTCGTAATAAAATTGTGGAGCTAATANCACCTAGATTATTTGTAGTGGCACTGAAATACAAGTTCAACTTGACACGGAATACACGAGAAAAAAATTTACGTTCTTATAATGCAAACTTTCTGGCACTTTTTTTTTAATTTTCTGAGTTTTATTTGCTACCGCAAGAGGATATGTTAAAAAGACTTTTACTGAAAATACGCAAATAAAAAGTGAGTACTGGCGATATACAGCAAACATCAAAAAAATTCACTTTCGTGTGCACGGATATCATTTTACAAGTTCCATAAATAATGAAAATAATACATTTTTGTTAGTTTATCTTCTCATCATTGAATCAAGTTTATTCGTATCACGCTCTAAGATTATGATTTAAATAACGTAATTAAACAGATGGTAACGACCCTGATCTGTAACTCGCCTACGCAGATAAAGCGGAAATAGGGATGCAAAGTAGCCAAAGGTCACAATATGGTAGCAGAAAAGTGTACAAAAACAACGCATTTCCACTTGATATAACCGATTTCAAAATTAGTTTCTACTATTTTAATTTTTGGAAAATATTTCAATAAGAAGATAAACCACTTTATTTTTCTTTTGACTCGAAGTCGTAATAAAATTGTGGAGCTAATANAAAATATTTCAATAAGAAGATAAACCACTTTATTTTTCTTTTGACTCGAAGTCGTAATAAAATTGTGGAGCTAATAACCAACTAAGAAATTTGTTGTTAAAATCGAAAAGATATAAAGAAAGAAAAAAACATATTTGTCCGGGAAAGTCAAATCCTTTCCTTAGTATGTGAAAGGTACAGTTTACACAAAGTTTGCTTTGCTAATTTTATATTGCGGGTTAGCCGAGGGAGGGGGTGGGGACAAGACTACGGGTTGCGTGCGGCAGGTCTGAAGTTGAAGAAAACAGCGTCACCCCCTCCCCAAATATCCTTTCTTGTACTCTGGTAAATCACAACACACACAAGGTGGTACTGTACATGTGAATATAACCACTAAAAGGCCTGCGACGTTAATTTTATTATCTGGTAGCATGCAGGCCATGCTTCACACAAATATACGTTATATTCGTCTGCATTACTTATTTTCAATGGCTTACAGTTCATTTGACACGCTCTAGTCTTCCCGGTCCTTTGATGGAAACTCCACAATGGCGCGACAGAACCACATAACAGATAAATACATAGAAAAGAAAACGCATGGAGGTTCCTTTGAAGTATCGGCGTTCCCATTCCCTGATTGGCAGGGGTTTTGTGTCTGATTGGCTACTGCATGCTGCAACACGTTCCCTATTGGCAGCACTGCCGTCTGGCATGTAGGTNGGGGTTTTGTGTCTGATTGGCTACTGCATGCTGCAACACGTTCCCTATTGGCAGCACTGCCGTCTGGCATGTAGGTTACCAGCGCTGATTGACGAACGGTGTTCCGCCATGTTGCTGGCCAGTGAAGCCATTTTGTTGGAGTTCGTGGAATAAGCAGCTGTCTCGCCTCGTTTAACCGAACGCTGTTGGAAGTTGTGTTCAGTTTCTTCTTATAGTATGTTCGCGGTTTCTTCACACTTTTTGAATAGAACCTTTGAAAAATCCACCCTGTATGACGTATTTAGCTATTTCCTAACTATCCCATGCATCAAGCGCTTTGTACCTCTGTTAACATATAAGTATCTTATTTTGATTTAAATTGAAGTTTTGCCTATATTTTATTTATACATTAAAATATTTCATTAATAATAAAAACGAATTAAAACAGTGAGAAAAATCTGTGTTGGTAGCGCTTAGTAATAAATAGTTCTCATGGGAAAATGTTATTACAACTGAGTGCTCACGAATTCGGTGCGTTGTCCTTTGGTGTAATTTTATAAACATAATCAAGCTTAGTTTATACGAGGCGGAGGAATAAACTGGAAGTATAACTTTAGCAGGGCTTCACAAAAGTGTGAAGTAACCGTGAATGGTTCATACTGTCCATTGCGTACCCCTTCTGCCCCATGTGAAAATAACCATTGCCACGAATCTAACTACTGGAATCCATAAGTAGACCAACCTGTTTTTCGCCATAATACTTACGCGCAAGCTAGACCTCAATATATTATGTCCACTCTACAAAATTTTGTGTGGTTATTGGCCGCATGGCTTCGTGAGTGGGCATTTTCTTATCTGACAGAACCAATCAGACTTGAGTTATTCCGATACTGAACGTCTCCGATGCGTGGATATACGCCTAATTCGCGTGAGTCATAATTTTACAAATACCCTTTCATGTGTACCAGGTAATAAGGTATATAATATTAATTTCCGTTATTAAGAAAATATTACAGTTTTTATTAATTATAACTAGTATTGATGTACTGCAAATATATTTTTAGATCCTAGCGTGCGTTAACAACACAATGAAACTACGTCCATGAGAATTTTGTTATCAGTGGCAGATCAATTTTTCCCTTTTAGTTTACCACAGTTTACCGCGAGTTAAACACAGATTAGTGTTATAAGAGTTAAGACTGGCCCAGTCAAGGCCTACCACACTGTCTCAACACAACGACACACGGCCAGTAACCACAGGAAAAGTGCAGGTGTGCAACAAGAATTTTGAAATCTAGCGTGCATGGAACACTCTTCACGAAAACCTGTCCCTGCGGTGATTCATTGTCATTTCATGAACACGGAATGCACATGAGTAGAGACCCGGGAATTTTGAGGACAAGCTATACCTAACGTGACCATTTTTTTTCCTCAAAACGGGACACTAGTCAGTTTTCATTTGTGAGTAGGTAGATTGATAAAAAAAACATGTTATNTTTTTTTTTTTTTTTTTTTTCCCAGAAGATCAAATTTGCTTTAATATATTAGGCGATGATTTCAAGTAGGAGTAAAATTACTGGCAGGTTTTTTTTTTAATATTCACCTTTGTGATCAACATCGCTTTAAGTACTGAAAATTGCAGTTGGGTCTTTCCAGCGGTCCACGACTTGTTCGTGAGCGAGAACACGCGCTCTACTGGTGCATTTGTAGCAGGCAGACAAAGGATATATTCAACAACTATACGAATGTACGTATGATTGAGATTATTGTTGGCGAAGTGTTTAAATAACTCTACACGACGATTTTCTGTTGGAACATTCAACGTATTCCATTCTGACAATTTTTGCGGCGTGATATATTTTGAAATAAGTGAATATTCATTTATTATTTCTGAGCTCGTAAGTAGACAGACTCGTGCGCTTACGCTGGAGAACAATCGACGAATAATGCGTGCATCGGAGAGTCGTGCTNATTAGTATAGTAAATTTACAATTTTGAAATTATTTTTATGATTAGTAAATCAATATTTTTGCTCGCTTGATAAAAGCGGGACATTTGGGTGTCCCCGAAGCTTTCATCGGGGACAACGGGACAGAGTTCTGAAAAACGGGACTGTCCCGTTCGAAACGGGACGTATGGTCACGTTAGCTATACCTCAAACACGTGTAGGTTTGACTTTCTTTTTAAGTTGTATTTCAGTTTGTAAGCCACGTCCTGGGCGAATTCGAGACAATAACTAACCTGCAAAGAAACAATATTGGTAGCACTAGCGTTGCCCTTAATCCTAAACAACATAATACATAAATGNAATAACTAACCTGCAAAGAAACAATATTGGTAGCACTAGCGTTGCCCTTAATCCTAAACAACATAATACATAAATGGCATTATAAATAAAAACTAACTACATTAATTTCCAGATTTCCTTCCTCTAAAATAATTAAATAAAATGCGTAATAGTAATTCAAAACTGGGTATATAATAAGCTTAAATATAAATGTTTTTGCTAAAACACTTTCATTTAACTCGTTTGTAAAAATTAATTAGTTCAGCAAATGTTTTAAAATTAATCAAANAATAACTAACCTGCAAAGAAACAATATTGGTAGCACTAGCGTTGCCCTTAATCCTAAACAACATAATACATAAATTACATAATAAATAAAAACTAACTACATTAATTTCCAGATTTCCTTCCTCTAAAATAATTAAATAAAATGCGTAATAGTAATTCAAAACTGGGTATATAATAAGCTTAAATATAAAGGTTTTTGCTAAAACACTTTCATTTAACTCGTTTGTAAAAATTAATTAGTTCAGCAAATGTTTTAAAATTAATCAAATTTTGGTTAGGGGCTGTTGATGAGCACAAACAATTTATAAATACAATAAAACTAATTTTTCTCTTTTGGGAAGGGGGGGGGGAGACGCAAGACATTTCTTAAGCCCTGAATGTTGCAGCAACCAGAAAAGACATATCGAAAATAATTTATTAAACGCAATTATCGTATCTAAGGTTTATGAAATATAGGCTAGTATATTTTTTTATAGTATCAGTTGTTCAAGCGATTCTGTTTAACATTAACATTTCATAAACGTAATTAAAATATTGTGAAATGGTAAGCTCCAGTAATTGGCTATATTTAGGGCCACCTGTTTTTTCGTGAAAATATTTAGGCGGATGCTAGACTTCAATATCCTACATTTGCAGCCTTTCTTTGGCTGTTGGCCGCCTGTTTTTGTGTGAAGACTGACTGCTATGTGAGTGAGCCGATCAGAATTGAGTTTCTCCGATACTGACCGACCGTGATTGTTGGGCAGGCAGATCAGACGCATTACAATTGAAATGATCCAATAACAAAAATGATTCTGAACTTGAGTGTTTTGGAAGACAGCTTGTCCAGAAATCTTTTCGCGAAAAACAGGTGGCCCTAACTATATTTGTGGAGAGTATCTAAATCAAGTCTTTTAATAATGAATTAGTAACAAGTGACTGCAAAAGTAGAATGTGAACTCACTTCCATTGTTTTAGAAGTGGAAAAACCTTAATCTGTAAGCCACAGAGTAAGCCTACCTAAGCACAAATTACTTCAAAATTACAATGCACAAAAAGTTAGGCTCACTGTGCTACCTAGATATATGAGTGGCTATGTAATTAATTGTGTCATTCAATTTCGCAGTTACACGTGTTATTAATTATAAATATTAATTTATTTAATTTTTAAATATAAATATTTGTTTTCTGTTGCCTTAATTGAAATTTCATGGAATATGCCATGTTGGCTTAATGTATCTGTTGCAGTATTATTTCCTTCCTATTATTTTCGTCACGTCTTTACTAAACGCAGGAAAAGGCAGTGTGCCGTAACCTCGCCATTTAATAAAGTCAGTATTATAAATAAATACGTAAACAACAACTGTTATTATATATATATATATCAGGCAAGGACACGACCTTGTCAATTACAGCTGCAGTACTGGAGGAAGGTGTCAAAACATGACAGTTTTCTCTTCGTAATGCTTCGTTCAAATGCCCTTTCCAGGAAAATAATGACCCGTCCATTGCTTGCAGGCTTTGTTGGAACATCTTGGAATTCCCCGGGTAAAAGGTCATTCGCATACAAAAACAACGCGCGCACATTCCCTACAGCTCGGCTAACGACTCCTTAAAAAAAACTTGGCGGTCGTTACCGAAAATGACAGTATCGACTCCACCCGGTCGTTAAGACCACGCCGCACGTAGAAAACAAATTCTAAAGAAAAAATTCCCAGATATACACTCAAAACACCATTATAAAAACGCAAAGAAAAACTAATAGCAAAACAGTAAGAGCAATTAAAAAACTGTTCCGTCAAAAGCGGCATCGCGTTCCCTTAATTACCACTGTGGGGAAAAACCGTAGTCTTGAAAAATATTTCGTCAATAAATACAGTGTTAAATGTTTTATAATGAAAAAATTATTTTGCAGTGACCNCGTAGTCTTGAAAAATATTTCGTCAATAAATACAGTGTTAAATGTTTTATAATGAAAAAATTATTTTGCAGTGACCACCAAATTATTGTTAGTGATTGAAAAAGGAGTGCTTTTCTAGTAACCACCAACAAAGAGTTTTGGATTCGATCGCGATTAATTTAGTTTACTGATACTAAAAAGCAACTCAAAATTACACAATACATTGACTAAATATTACTTAGTATCAAAACAATTTTTTTGTTAAGCACTCATGAAACATTAGGTGTTTTTTTTTTACAACCACGCAATTAATAGGCCCACAATTTGTTTACGTATTTAATATATGCCAGCAAATTAGTTTATGAACGCAACGCAAACAAAACTAACCTCTGCTGAGNTACAACCATGCAATTAATAGGCCCACAATTTGTTTACGTATTTAATATATGCCAGCAAATTAGTTTATGAACGCAACGCAAACAAAACTAACCTCTGCTGAGTTGAGTGGTGAAGTAAGGTGAGTATGGAGCAATGCCGGAATACAAGAAGGGGGGAACGGGAGATCCCCGAGAAAACCCGCCGAACAGCGGCATCGTCCGGTATAATTCCCACGTGCGGAAATTCGGGAATTGAACCAGGTTCGCCGAGGTTGGAGGCGTGTAGTCTAACCACTACACCACCGTGGCCCCACAAATCTGCTAGGCAACGTTCGGGGGCCAACTAATGTCCGAAACACTACCTGCGTTAAGAAACAGTGGAATTCGTACTGTGTCAAATATTTACAGTGGATAAGCACAGATCTCGCCGCGAAATGTGTTACGGCATTGTGCGAAGAGAATTGTTTATCGGAACATGGAAGCTACCATGCAGTTCATATAGGCCTGCTCAGTAAATGAAAGCTCGCAGCTATAGACATGTATGTAGAGGCTGTAGGCGAGAAGGCCGAGTCGAAAAAGTTTTCCGCGTCAGAACTCTAGCACAAACGTCGTGTTTCAACTTGCACCTTGTGTTTAAAAAATTGGCCACGTTCCCAGAGGTTTCGCGTAGAAAACTTATGAAGAATTTCTGTCCAAGTTTTGAGTTTAATTAGCTCCAATGCTGACAAATTACTAAAGCACTGCTATGTTACTACTGCCCGGTAAAAATATACATTTGAAGTTTGTCATAAGCTATAAACAATTCCAAAGTGTGCGAACTCAGTATTTACAGACTGTCTTTTTTTTATTTTAACTCTTACTGGGTATGAGGTTATATTCCGGCTGGTTACTTTTTGTTCTAAAAACGAGTCACGTGCTCTATTTTTCTGCAAAACTGGTGGCGAATTTTTGTAATCTACGTTGTACGTTTTGTCTAATTAGAAAATGAAAAATTGCCGAATAAATATCACAACAACACTGTCATGAAGGGATGTGTAATAAAACGGACATGGAACACGTAAACGGAACGAGCAGACGAAACGGGAAGAATTTGAGCTATTCTACAATACAAAAAAAATGTAAATATTTGCATCTTACGAAATAAGAAAACGATGATATTGCTTATTAGAATCATATATTTTGTAATGCACACACACGTGATTTGTAATATTCCTACAATTTTTAATATTCTATAAATGGCACTGACAAGCTATGCACGTGTGCTTATTTTTACAAAAATGATAACGACCACCTTGAATTCTTTGGTTTTCTTGCGAGTTACAATGGTCACGAAAACAAAGATCATAGAATCAAATACTATTGGCTAGCACGGATTCATGGACGAAGGAGAGTTGGGAGATGAGCGGATTTCTTTCGGTCTTCCGCCGTATCCGTGCACGCATGCGTCCATTACCGAATATAGGCCGTTCACGGTGAACAGAGCACTTTTGGAAGCCCTGCTTACGATCTACTTGTATGCGTATTGTGTATTATTTCATCGTATGTAAAATTAACATGGCCATAAGCATCATCGCTTTATTAATGCGCCGGTCGAGTGAAATGGTGAAACTATTAAAAAAAAAGTAAAAATTTGCTAATTCTTATATTTATGTGCATCAAACAAAACACAAACCAAAAGAAATGATTTCGGTATTCACAAATATTTACCTAGCACATTTAATTCAACGCTAAGACACGGAACTACTTTCTCTCCTTTCGTTACCAACTTCGCTGGGCGCTTGCTAGCCTGTGTGCCCGTTAAGATATATACAGGCAGGGGCAGTGACATTTCTCAAACGTCGATTTTGAAAGTGCTCACTTTACTGTGAATCATATCTATAGCATTGTTTATCAAGCATACGTAATAGATTTCGCGTATGCCAAGTCACCGAAATACATCTTAGGCTAAATATACTTTTATTACACAATCTTTTACTTATATTTCTGCGTATTATTTTATTCCACTGATATTTAATGAGAACATTGGCGCAAATTAAGGGGAGGGGACTATAACCTATGCCTAGCCCCCCTTCCGCCAACCTTAGTGATTTCTAAGCAAAAAAATATATATAAGTATGAAAAATATTGGATTTTTGCAGAATTATGCTCTATGTTGTAGGTTAGTAAACTTAGTTCATTCTTTCGTAGAACTCTTAGTAACTTCGCAATCGCATGAAATATTGTGCAATTTAATAGTAATCCTGTATATACGTTAATAGATACACACGCTAAATGATAAATGAAGTTTCCATACATTTTACATCGACAAAANCGCTAAATGATAAATGAAGTTTCCATACATTTTACATCGACAAAAAAACCATTGACATTTTTAACAAGGTGACAAAGACCAAACGTTTGTGATATTGACTGTAAATATACGTCGAGGTGTGCCATAAGAAATAATTTTATAATTGAATTCACTATATAATATTACAACTCATTATAACTAATTGAGTATGTATGATATCTGTAAATACGTGGAATTTGAGTGCCCC
>NQII01000267.1:429250-484784 GCA_002778355.1 Clitarchus hookeri
AAAACCAGGAATGCAATTTTAAGGCTTTTTCTGTACCGACCATAAAATAATTAATATTTAAGAACCTGTTATAAAATCTTATATTTTGGAAAATATTATTTTCATTTTAGTTTCTACTAGTGAAAGAAACATTATGGTCTTTGACTATGTCACCAAATTATAAAAGTAATATATAGTAAAAATTCTTAATTAAATTTTTTTTTCACAAACTACATAAAAAATATTTTGATACAGCTTAGTATTTACTCATTTATAAATAGTTCACATAAAACTGCAATTATTGACACGGCTTTCTGCAAAATAATAACAATAAACTTATATTAAAAATTACAGAATTCTAATATCTGGTCAAATACGCAACAAAGTCGTCACATGTGACGAAAGAGTAACACGAACAAAATAATTCTCCACCAATTTATTTTTAAACATTAAAACCTATATTCTAACTTACAATTGACAAAAATTACCCAGTATCAAAGAAGCTTGTTAATATTCTGTTTCAGAAATAATTTAACTAGTCCCGAGTAGCGTATGTCAAAACGTCGTTCCAATACTTTTGACGAATATTTTCATTATGGTTTGTTTAATTACACTGGCAAGTGTGTTGAATTACGCTAAAAAAAAAAAAAATACGTCCACCACTGCACAAAACACATACATAAGATAGCTATTAAAAAATCGCGAATTTTTTTTCTAGCACGAAACAATAGACACCAATAGTATTATAAGGCTAACATCACATTATACTTATTAATTAAGATAAAACATAAGAGGCTTGTGATTAACAAATAGTTTATCAATAAGTAAATGTGTATCTTAGATACGCCGAATAAAGTCCTCCAGGGATGTAAATACATATTATAATAAAAACAAGTTGACCGTAGAACTGTGACATATTTTGTACTAGTTGCATGAGAACTAAATATCAAACATAGTCAGACCCGGTACGTACACTCGTGTACGTAACTCACATTAAGGTTATTTTTGGCCGGTACTGTACACTTCAAGGGTCAATGCCCAACCATGTTGCCTGCTAGTAACTAATTCGTAAATTGTCTAGGTGGTGAATGGTTCGTACTACTGCATCAGAACACGCATCATATAGTTCATTAGTCGTGGTAACGAAAATAAGTGCTCTGTCGACTTAATACAACACAAATAAAAAAAAAGTATATTTGCTTCATCTGAAGCCGTGAATTAAATTAGGCCTGAGTTGGCTAATTACCTTTGTGAGCACTGGAGAACACTAGTGGCTTGTGACGGAATCCTCGGGCAACCCTTGACCACTCACCTACATTAAGGCACTCGTTCCCAAGGCCGGACTGTTTGTCACTGAGCCTTGACCAACTGCGCCCACCCCTACCGCGGCTCGCCCGAACCCCTTCATCCCCTCCACCGAGTCCGCCCCTCCTCTCCGCCTGCGCAGTCCAAATCGAAACAGAAGCCACCCTCGGGAGGGAGAGATCTGGCCCATCGGGCGCGCGAAAAACCCTCCCCCGACACACAAGGGGTGGGGAACGAAAAAAAAAAAGAATACATGAAGAACTGCTGCGGCCACGAGGTGATGAACGACTGCAGACCATACCAGAGTTCTTTTTTAAAAGGGAGGGGTAGGACGCCGTAAAAAGGGCGACTTTTGTGCGAAGGGGTGACAGGCCCGCTGGCCGGCCGAATCGCCACTGTAAGATCCTTTCCACCCAGGGACTACACTGTTAAATCTCTCATAGCAGTAGTGTACACGACGGGGGAGGGGTTATGGAAAAATTACAATTTAGCCTGTTACGTTACCACAGAGCAGATAAATAAGTAGATGCGAAATGGTGTGGCGGTTCCTTCGCTACGGGCGTACCCATTCTCTGATTGGCTGCGCGAGGCTATGGGGGCAGACCTTGTGTCTGATTGTCTACTGTTTGCTGCGAACGATATCCTACAGTAGGGGTTGGCAAGTATTTTCAAGTGGGGTCCAAATACTTTTGNTGTCTACTGTTTGCTGCGAACGATATCCTACAGTAGGGGTTGGCAAGTATTTTCAAGTGGGGTCCAAATACTTTTGAAAAATTGTATCGAGGTCCAGAAAAAAAAACACATAAGTACTTATAACTTTTAAATTTTTATTTTTACATGCACATAATTGCATTACAATAAAATAGAAAAGCATATATATTATAAAATAGAAAAGGCAGGTATTCGTTGAAAAATTAATGCGAAGAATTACACTTGCGGTCTTGCGCCAGTTTTTTATAGTTTGGTTCACGTGGCGAACAGCTAATGCGAAGAGTGTCTTCAAGGTGGGCGTCCGTTAATCTCGAACGATATTTGTTCTTCAAAAAATTCATTTTGGAGAAAGTTGTTTCACATACATATGTGGAGCCGAACATAGTAGCCAGGCTAATCGCTAGTTTTCTGCAGGTTTCATACTTTTCTACATGTTTGCCCCAAAATTCTTCAGGGGATGCCGTTTTGTACATTCGCAAGGAAATATCTTCTTGCAAGTCAATTATCTCCATTTTAAGTAAAGGTTTTTCAAGACTGAACAACTTCGCAGCCACATCAGTCCATTCTGCAGCTGGAGCAACTTCATAAGGCNTGTCTACTGTTTGCTGCGAACGATATCCTACAGTAGGGGTTGGCAAGTATTTTCAAGTGGGGTCCAAATACTTTTAAAAAATTTTATCGAGGTCCAGAAAAAAAAACACATAAGTACTTACAACTTTTAAATTTTTATTTTTACATGCACATAATTGCATTACAATAAAATAGAAAAGCATATATAATATAAAATAGAAAAGGCAGGTATTCGTTGAAAAATTAATGCGAAGAATTACACTTGCGGTCTTGCGCCAGTTTTTTATACTTTGGTTCACGTGGCGAACAGCTAATGCGAAGAGTGTCTTCAAGGTGGGCGTCCGTTAATCTCGAACGATATTTGTTCTTCAAAAAATTCATTTTGGAGAAAGTTGTTTCACATACATATGTGGAGCCGAACATAGTAGCCAGGCTAATCGCTAGTTTTCTGCAGGTTTCATACTTTTCTACATGTTTGCCCCAAAATTCTTCAGGGGATGCCGTTTTGTACATTCGCAAGGAAATATCTTCTTGCAAGTCAATTATCTCCATTTTAAGTAAAGGTTTTTCAAGACTGAACAACTTCGCAGCCACATCAGTCCATTCTGCAGCTGGAGCAACTTCATAAGGCGATTTAAAGAATTGAGACAACTTACCTATCTCTGCAAAGTCTTGGAATCTTGCTTCAAATTCCTTCCCAAGATCTGACATAAAACTTAGGAACACTGCAGTGTGTATTTCGGAATTCTTCTTTTTATATTCAAGAATTGTTGGAAAATGAATAAATTCTTGATTTGCTATATCTTTTTCAAAGATATCCAGCTTGCGACGAAAAGCAGACACACTTTGTATCAGATGACATATTAATTTCCCATTTCCTTGTAACTCGGTGTTGAGCGCATTTAAATATTTCAGAATGTCTTTCAGGAAAGCCACAGCTAACATATTGCCCTCGTTTGATAGGAACTCCAAGTGCTCCTTGCCCTGTGTACCCAAGTTGACTAAGAAGGAGGTCACTTGTTCTTTTATTTTCCAGAAACGTTCAATAACTTGACCTTTACTTAGCCAATGAACATTGTTGTGTTGCAGTAAGTCAGAATACTCTGAATCCCATTCAGATAGAAACTCCTTGAATTTTCGGTGCTGGAGAGCAGAACGAGACCTCATAAAATTGATCAACTTGACCAAGTTGTCCATTAATTCTTTCAGAGTAGCACTAAGTTNAGAGCAGAACGAGACCTCATAAAATTGATCAACTTGACCAAGTTGTCCATTAATTCTTTCAGAGTAGCACTAAGTTTTCCACAAAGGGCTGTCTGGTGAATTATGCATTGATAAGATAGTAGCCCAGCATTTTTATCCCTGATTCTCTTTACTAATCACTTTCTGTGCTCATCATAGCTGGGGCCCCGTAAGTTGAAACGGACACCATTTTATCATAACTGATGTTTGGTTTTGTCAAGAAATCGTCAACAGTCTTGAATAAATCTTCTCCGCGAGTCTTGCCTTTACACGGCAATATTGCTAGCAATTCTTCCCTGTATATATTACTCTCAATATCAAAAAATCTAACAAAAATAGATATTTGTTCATCATCAACAATGTCGCACGATTCATCAAGTTCTATGGCGTAGCATGGCGCCTTCTGCAGAAGTTCAAGCAAACGTTTTTTGTTGTCAGCAGCCAAAATTTCTGTTCTTCTTGTATTGCTTCTTGCCGACAATGGAATACTTTGAATTGCGACTAAAAAGTCCTTCTTCTCTTCAAAAAGTGACGTGACCACTTCCAACATACATTCTTTTACTATCTCAGAGTCTGAAAATGGCTTCTGGTGTTTATTAAGCGTCCAGCAGACACGCAACGCCGCTTCTGCTGATTTTTCTTGCTCCCTCATACAGCGAACTAGTAAGACCGTGCTTTTTTTTGTAAGAAATGAGATATACCTGGATTTTTCTTGACGAGCTTTACTGCCAAGAGGAAAGTTTTTATGGAACTGCTAATGAGTTGTTTCGTAGTGTCGCTTTAAATTGGCACTTTTAACAATAGCGACAGTTTGGTTGCATATGAGGCAAACTGGAACAGCTGCAGGCCTATCAGGCAGCGTAAAACAATATTGTTCTGTCCACTCAGCCAGAAACTTCCTATTTTTACTGTAAACTTTACGGTTTTTACGATCCATATTGATTCAAAAAAATTTATTTTAGCACACGACAATAACAAGAAATCCACTCCCTCCCAGACGAATCCTCACGCATGCGCACCAACTCAGCACTCAGTTTACTCCTTCCCACCGCCTCGCCTGCGCTCCAACGCAGTATTTTGCGTTTCACATCATAGCAACTATGCATCACTATTAAAAAATCAAATTAATCGTGATATTACTTGTAAAATATAACAAACATTGATAAGGCTATCGCTAAAACGTATATATTATATGTAAATATTAATAAATGACTTATTTAAATTGAAAATTTTTGGCTGTCCAGGCTTTGACCGTCCGCGGTCCGGATGTGGACCGCGGTCCACCTGTTGCCGACCGTTGTCCTACAGGTTGGGCTTCCGGCTGACAAATACACTGCTGCGCGTTGATTGGCGAACGGCGGTTCGACATGTTGCTGACCAGCGACGTAATTTTGCTGGCGTGTGCGGCTAAATTTTGCAGTATAAACGGCTGTTTCACCTCTGTGCTTCTACGTCGCACGGTTGTGCATGGAGATACTACATACACAGAACCTCAATAATCACGGCGCTCTTCGAACCATTCTAAATTACATTGGACAGGGCTTGTTAACGTCCCCCAGTGTTATGCCTGAAGGTTTATCAGTGGACGGCTTACAAACTAACGTATGACCTAACTTAAACTAACAACCATGCCTTGCCTGGGTTTCGAACCCAGAACCTCCCGCACCCCAGACTGGCGGTGCACCAACCGACTGCACCACGGGAGGTCGGATAACCATTCTAAAGCACCTAACCCATTGTAAAATGTTTTCCATCTAACTGCTTCAAATCAAGTTAGTCAAAGAAATTTGGATGGTCCCGACGTCACTGAGACGTCATTGCCGCCGCCAAGTTTGTCTGGAAAAGTTTGATGGCTCTAGTTCTTATGGAGTCGCCGTGGCTGAGCGGCTTAGACTGCTTGCCTCCCACCAAGGCGGACCGGGTTCAATCCCCGGCCGGGTCACCCCCCAATTTTCGTAAATGGAAATCGTGCCGGACGATGCCGCTCGTCGGCGGGTTTTCTAGAGGATCTCCCGTTTCCCCCGCCCTTGTATTCCGGCGATGTTCCATTACCACCTCATTTCACCCTCATCGGATCTCAAGACCTCGTTGTTAAGAGCCGCCCAAATCTCTCTCAACTGTTTAGTTCATTTTGAATATTGAGTAGGTTCAGCCAATCAGAGTCGTGCATGACAAAAACTTCCGTTTCCGACTTCACGAAACTTAATGACTAACGACTGCTGTAAACAAAATAAGATCATGAAAATAATTGAAGTTAGAAGTTGTCTGAGCATCAAAGCTGTTTAAACACTGCAAAATAATATTAAAGAATCAGAGACGATAAACTTCGTTGTGTTAGAAATATTTATGATAAAGAAAATCCGAATTAAGTAAAAAAGTGAAAATGAATAACGTATAACATTCTACTTTTATTCCTGCTGTTGTCAACAGACGGCAGAGCAGTGTCTCTTCAAAAATGTATAAGCCACTCACATCTGCAGATTTGTCAAAACTTCATTTCACATTTACTAAAAACTGCAGCAATGAGGGTTGTTTTTACTCCAGAGGTCTTCAAAATCTGACCATATACGCCCATGAAAGAGAATTTGACCGCGTGACACTTTTTCGAACATATTCAAAACTACTGATAGATTTATTTAATCAAATTTTATTGTAAAATATATTTGAAGGCGAAAGTTTGACAGTGTGACAGGTTCCTATGGTGGTCTCCTACCTGCAGGTATTTTCTCATTTTAGGCCTCAAAGCTTGGGAGCTATAAGAACGAAATTACCGCCCAAATAAAGTGCCGCATCACCATTACGCACAGGCGTAATTGAACTGGCGTGCAGTGTTCTCGTCGTGCTGCGCGTACTTATGGGACTTTAAGCAGCGACCCTGTAATTTCATTGATGGAAAGTGTGTAGTAAAGTTCAATAGAGGCAGCTGCCGTAGCATCGGTCGTGTCCGATTAGTATATTTTGAGTTACGGCAATCTGAAAACGCCCTTTTTAACGTTCCTGGACGGCTCCAAAATAATATTTATAGTATGCGTGACGTCTTGAAAGTAACGCGTTTTCAAACTTGCCGTAACGCAGTTCAAGCGTCACACAGGCGACCGCCTTAACACGAGTGAGGGACTCACAGAGATAATCATACTGTGTGGTGAACGCGAAGCAACACAAGTCTGTCCTCCTCGCAACTTCAACATGAAATATCAGCATGCACGGTGTTAAAGGACCCCTGATAATAAAAACATTTTTTTTCCAGGAGCCAGTGAAAACAATGGAGAAAGGGGGTCTAGTGGTGCAAGTTTTACATGAAAAGTCAAACAAATAACGAACATATGCTTGTTACTTGTTTATAAAATTCATAACTAATTTCTTTACTGATGTAAAAATTGTACGTGCTCGTACAAAAAATAAGTTCACTAATATTAGAAATATTAAATACAAAAAAAAAAAATATTTTCCTAAACACTGGATGTCCCAAAGCAATGTTTTAAGTATAACGTCGGGTGTGCGCGATCAAGTGCGTGTATTCACTCTGTTGCTGTCAGTTCCATGTGCNACTGATGTAAAAATTGTACGTGCTCGTACAAAAAATAAGTTCACTAATATTAGAAATATTAAATACAAAAAAAAAAGTATATTCCTAAACACTGGATGTCCCAAAGCAATGTTTTAAGTATAACGTCGGGTGTGCGCGATCAAGTGCGTGTATTCACTCTGTTGCTGTCAGTTCCATTTTCAGCCACAAGCGGCAGCACTACAATAAAACGAAATTGCGATGGTGACAAGGTTTTATTTCGAGCAACTAAAATTAATTTTAAAGTGTTATTGGAATTGTGAGAGCATGACTGAGGAGCGCTGAATTCGATACGGCATCACCGTCACGTGTAACGATAACAGGAATAGAACTGTGTGTGATATAAAGAAAGGACGGTGTGGCAGGAAGAGAACGTCAACGCACGAAGGAAGTGCGGGTGCTGTGTTGCACACATTCACACGTTCCTCCAGAAGTCGAAGTCATTACGGTAAGCTGCGCGTGAGTTAGGTGTCAGTAATTAAGTTAAGGTAGAAGTAAAGTGGATCTCCTTATAGTGATGCAACTAGCAACACAGTATATGCACCACTTTTTAAAAAGTACTGTAGGGACATCCAAAATCGTAAGAAAAATGTGGCTTGAGATTCATATGAAAGATAAATGTTTATATTTTATTCAGAGTAAAATTTGTTACCGAAGTAAGTCTCTTTGATGGGTAAATTAATTAATTAATAACGAAAATTTCCAATTCTTACTCAAGAATGGGCGTATTTCTTCTCTGAATAAATAACAAAATTGATTTTATTAAAAAATACCTCATCTAATTAGGTTAACAGTTTTTTTTCTATGCTTTCGCGTGAGAAAATATTCGCATAACATTTATACACCTATAAAGGTGTATAAAAGTTAAGTTTATGAAAAAAGTTGCAATATGTATTACACCTGTTGACTGGATTATTTATTTTTAAAATTAAAAACAATGTCAAATACAGCATTTTTTCCGCACAAATACAAATATAGCAATGTATAATTTCATATAAATCAATCGCAGTAACGATAACATGTAAAATAATAGTACAATCTTGGAAATACATAAGAATTCTATAATTTACCTAGGAAGCTGCTGCCTTCGTAGTGCAGTGGTAGAAAGTGGAACTATGTGAAGATGTTGAAAGATGAATGCACAGGGAGGGCGAGGTGATGATGTGTACCTGCCTACCAGCAGAGACGGAGGGGACGCGTGTCTTCCTGTGTGTCTGTCTATCACTACGAGCATTTGCTGCTGCCTATAAAAATGACAGTGATACAAGTAATGCGATCATGAGCAACCAACCATTGCAAGTCTATGTTATTATGCCTGTTGCCATGCAGCAAAAATTTCCTTTTATTATGTAAATCACACACATTTCACTCATCTCAGTTTAAAACTGAAATTTCCATCTGTAATTACCGGAACTTACAATTATGAAGGTTGTCATGCGTAAAACACTATAAAATGTAGGTACAGCACACAACAAAAATTTTATTGTATGTACTTGCCCATACAATGGCATTTGAAAGGAATGGTTATGTGTAAAAACGATGAAAATGTGATTGAAAAGGAATAATATTTGTGGATGATTAATAAAATTTTCATCTTATCGTTTGCGTAATTTATAAAAAGAAAAGAAAATTCTGTAAGTCTTCCTTAAACTCACTTTCTTCATAGAGCTGAGGTATCTCGCAAGTGTATATATTTTATTTTCAGCGTTACACGTACTGTGTTAATTTTGAGACAATTTTTACTGTCTTCAGCAAACACATCCTGTACTTTCATTGTACAGTACTGGCCCACAAAGTTACTAGAGAAGAATCGCATATTTTGTCATGTACAGTCTTACTAGTTCATTCCCTTATTTAGTTGTATTTTTATTCAACGACAAAATAAGGAATATATTCTTTCATTTCACATTAAAATACTTTCGAACTAGGTGACTGCTATTTTTTCAATCAGCGAGAAAAATTTCAACTCCAGATTATTTAGGGTCGTTTACTTCCTGTTTACAAACAAAAGTTTTTTTCTTACGTTCGAAATTCAAGACACGTTTTAAATGCTTCGGTATAACTATTTAAAAAATGCCTTCAGGCTTATTTAAAAACTTTGAAAAACTGAAAATGTTACATCTGATTCAGTACCTTTTTTGGTGTTGTCAGATGGCTGTGTCGGAAATGTTGTTAGTTGGAAACATACATGCATACATGGTATACGTATGTATAGATGCAAATATACGTTCGCGTAGGTAACTACTGGTATCGCGCACACCCGACACACATAACAGTACACATAAGAATACACATACCACATAAGACTACCTCTTCAAGAAGAGTGAGGTATGCGAAGAAAATAAGCATGCTATAAAAATACTGCTTCTTCCCGCGCGTTACATAACTGAAGATCAGCATTCTCGAGCACGAATTACTTACTAAAGCCTTCCACAAAATCTTTCCAAATTCCATTCAGAACTTTTGAAAAATGTGGAAACAAAAAAAAAATGCAGTTTTTGCTAGGCAGTAAAAACGTAACATAGTTGATTTATAAGAGTCACCTGATTTAAGTGAAATTTTAAATGTTCGGTCTACAAAAGTTTTTTAAGACTATTTGTTCTTTAAACCATTTAGGTAAATAACCACCTGCTTATCATATAACGTTAAAGTAACTTACTGAGAAAATATGTTAACATACTTGAAAGTAGCAAGCAACCTGTTACGTGTTTCTTAGGGAAAAAAAATTATATTAAAGTCTGACGTATTTTTTGAGGCATAACAGCTCCATTTGCACTTCAGCAAATATGTAAATTGTAAATTATAAACCATGACATTAGTTACTCATTACTATGCCCAGGGCTAAGAAATTATTTTTTAAAATTAGAAGTAAACAAAAATTATGAGGAATATAATTTATTTATGAGTCTTATGTTTGGTGGCGAAGTTGAGGCAGCAGCCTTGTCTTTCTTTTACTTACTTTTAAACCCCAATATAATCTTTCGATTTATTGTACACAGAGAAAAACAAAGTGGTTACGTACACTTAATGCAATACAAAAGCTCCAGAAGTTTGTAGTGATAAATATTTCAGAACCTTATTATAATGCTATTTTACGCTTACATTTACAGAATTAAAATATGGCAGTTTATATTTGTACGTTCAAGCTAACACAAGTAACATAGGTTTCTCGTTAAATATCCCTAGCAATTTACAGTGTAACACTTGCAGGTTACATGAAAGAATATTTTTTTGTGCACGATTTTGTTACGTAGGCCGCTATCGTCACTTATACAGTTAATCTAATAAAATCATTCATTGCTACGAAATGTTTTGCGGACAATTTTATATAAATGAATATCAAAATATTATCAAAATTCGTACCATCACAACGTTAGAAGTGCTACTGCATCAGCAGATAATTAGATTAAAAAACCCGGCCGATGTTTTTAGAAACCTTTTAACTACATCTCTAAATATAAATTTTTTTGCTAACATTATGTTATTACAGAACAAGATATTTGGTGCAAACATTATGCACTAACATCATGAAAAATAACAGAATTCTTGGAAAATTTCCCGGAAATAAACACTGCCAATTTAAGTTTCATTATCACACGAAAACGCATTCGCATTCGTTCATGTTTACTCAACAGCAATTTGCTTGCCGTTTGACACATTAGAATTTCGGGCAAACACATCAATTGGTGGATTTAAACAAATGTACATTTTTATTGCCATAATTTCAAATGTTAGTAAAAAAAGCGAATCTTAAATCTTCCATACTGGCATGTGTGTTGTCATACACATGGGCGGAGTACTGCTAACCCAAGACCACGAGAGTGGTAGGTTGGGCCGTCTCGCCTGTTTCGAGTAACGGTCCTCCGGAGGGTGGCACGTGACGTCACTGTGATGCAGCGCTCCCCCGTGTCAAGGGCCGCACGTGTGTTATTTATTGCTAGTTACGGACCGCGGTTTAACCCAACCTGGGGCCAAATTATTGAAACTTTCGGAATTATTCCTATAGAGGAAAGACGTCATTCCGCTATCGGAATGCCTAGAGCCAATTTTTGAACACTCGATAGCGGAATTGTATACCGNAAAGACGTCATTCCGCTATCGGAATGCCTAGAGCCAATTTTTGAACACTCGATAGCGGAATTGTATACCGGAATCAATCGACGAAGTGTCGAAATGAATCCGACGCAAGGCAGCTGCCGGAATCGCCATTCGTCTACAGATTTGTCTTTAATACTTTGTATGATGTAGGAAACTTGAAAATACACTCGCGCGTGGTTTAATGTAAATATAAATAACAAAATAGAGAAAANCTTTGTATGATGTAGGAAACTTGAAAATACACTCGCGCGTGGTTTAATGTAAATATAAATAACAAAATAGAGAAAAACTGTTACCAAATATCAAATTATCAAGGCGTTTACATATATATCAAAAATCACGTAAACAAAGTTAAGTTTATAGGTGAAAACTGATAGAACTGTTAAGAATATCATGTGATATATTGTACGAAACTGCTAAAACATAAAATACATAACGAAATAAATTTTGCAAGAAAAGCTGTAGTTGCTAGAACTGTGATTCAAAACGTAATCAATTTGTTTTAGACATGCAAAAATTAATGAAAAATATTTTGTAGTTTACAGCTATAGCCGGAATGTTAGTAACAATTTTGTAATAGTATGTTTAGACCAGAAAAATATAAATTGTTATAGTGATGCTTTTTTATTTGCATTTTATCATTTGTTACAGTATGGTAAACCGTTTTACTGTTCTTTCGTAAATAAAGTTACGATAAAGTAATTAAAATTTAAAAGTTTCTTAAATATATTTTTAATTAATACTAAACCTATATCTAGCGGAAATGAGTTAACTCTTTAACATGTTCTTTCACGGGCTAAGTTATTTTATTAGCAAATATAAGCGTAATTTCGTCAATACAAGTTCTTTTAATGAAAAAACAAATCTGCATGAAAAATAAGAGTTCCTGTGAATTACCAATGTCTGACTTCATATTTATAATATATCAGTTAATAGTTTCGTCGTCACTGTAGATAGTTTATTTTTTTAAGTTAGTTGCAATCACTTATCCCGGATTACCTACAAATAAATAAAATACATGTTAATGCATTTTAAAGCAGATTTGCCCATTACAAGAGATTTAGCGTGATTGTTTCAGCTTCGCTGATGACACATGAAATGCAAGGGTGCCAAGTTGTAAAATCGATTCTTCAAATATCTNCTTTGTATGATGTAGGAAACTTGAAAATACACTCGCGCGTGGTTTAATGTAAATATAAATAACAAAATAGAGAAAGACTGTTACCAAATATCAAATTATCAAGGCGTTTACATATCTATCAAAAATCACGTAAACAAAGTTAAGTTTATAGGTGAAAACTGATAGAACTGTTAAGCATATCATGTGATATATNTATCAAAAATCACGTAAACAAAGTTAAGTTTATAGGTGAAAACTGATAGAACTGTTAAGCATATCATGTGATATATTATACGAAACTGCTAAAACATAAAATACATAACGAAATAAATTTTGCAAGAAAAGCTGTAGTTGCTAGAACTGTGATTCAAAACGTAATCAATTTGTTTTAGACATGCAAAAATTAATGAAAAATATTTTGTAGTTTACAGCTATAGCCGGAATGTTAGTAACAATTTTGTAATAGTATGTTTAGACCAGAAAAATATAAATTGTTATAGTGATGCTTTTTTATTTGCATTTTATCATTTGTTACAGTATGGTAAACCGTTTTACTGTTCTTTCGTAAATAAAGTTACGATAAAGTAATTAAAATTTAAAAGTTTCTTAAATATATTTTTAATTAATACTAAACCTATATCTAGCGGAAATTAGTTAACTCTTTAACATGTTCTTTCACGGGCTAAGTTATTTTATTAGCAAATATAAGCGTAATTTCGTCAATACAAGTTCTTTTAATGAAAAAACAAATCTGCATGAAAAATAAGAGTTCCTGTGAATTACCAATGTCTGACTTCATATTTATAATATATCAGTTAATAGTTTCGTCGTCACTGTAGATAGTTTATTTTTTTAAGTTAGTTGCAATCACTTATCCCGGATTACCTACAAATAAATAAAATACNCGTCACTGTAGATAGTTTATTTTTTTAAGTTAGTTGCAATCACTTATCCCGGATTACCTACAAATAAATAAAATAGATGTTAATGCATTTTAAAGCAGATTTGCCCATTACAAGAGATTTAACGTGATTGTTTCAGCTTCGCTGATGACACATGAAATGCAAGGGTGCCAAGTTGTAAAATCGATTCTTCAAATATCTNCGTGATTGTTTCAGCTTCGCTGATGACACATGAAATGCAAGGGTGCCAAGTTGTAAAATCGATTCTTCAAATATCTTATACATTTTATTTGGACAGTTACTAGTGGTCTCAGAAATTCATATTTTGGCATCGCAACACTCGTTACCGGAATGGAAGTATCAGAACAATCCGCTAGAGAATTTATTTCAATTGTTTAAAAAATTGGACCCCTGTTTCGTTGTCAACACATAATTATACCTCAGCGTTTTTACATTATTTAGTATGCTGTTTGTATTTCCAATGTCATATCTGTGTTACAATTATTTGCGGTATTACGATCGTACAAACAGGAAATTCGCTAGTTTATTGTTGGTGTGAACCACAATCACACAGTAAAGCGGATTTATCTTAGTGTATCGTTGTCGTGGATGTGACTGTATAAGCCCACAGATTTGTGTATATATAATTTCAGCGTATTTGTTTAATTTGGATTGACTAATATTTATCAGTTATAGTCAGCTAATTCCAGGAGGATATTTTGCGATGATTCCATGAGCATGAAACGCGATGTTCATCTAACTTTTTCTTGCATAAGATAATGACGATTTTGTTTTTATATAAATATCTTTCGTAACAGCAATATAAATATATCAAAGAAAAGAATATATTTGATATATACTGCAAAACAGTAGCTGTACCAACATGCAAACGAGTATTAGATACAAGTTTTACCCTTAGCTGCAGTCTCGACTGGCCGGTCGATGCGCCATAGTGACGTCAGCGCTCACCACTCAATGTACCTGCTCGCTCGGGCCAACCTCCCTTTGTCATTAGAGTGGGGGGTGGCAGACTAGGCCTGCTCACTGACACTCCATGGTTCTGTGAATGGATGACAGCATACCCAAGTTACTTCACGCCCCAGAATGACGTCGACTCAGATAGGCATGTCGAATTTTGTGACTGAATTGTGAACATGTACGACAAAGAATATTTTACTGAAATCATTGATCCGATGAGATGACCTTTAGGGTCGGTTCACACTTGCGTCGAAGTGACGAGCGACGATTCAAACCCGCGTTTTATCGACGCAAGCTGCACGGTTCACACTTGCGTTAGAAACATCGCTGTNTGACGAGCGACGATTCAAACCCGCGTTTTATCGACGCAAGCTGCACGGTTCACACTTGCGTTAGAAACATCGCTGATGTCAGTTGTCGGCGTTCTGGTGTCTAGTGACATCGTGTGCAGCAACAGGAATCAAATAATTCAGAAGAAAAAGAAAAGGGAGGGCGTCTCTTGGCCTAAAAAACACTTGGCCTAAAAGTCATTTAACCTAAAATTTAGGGAAAATTTTTATTTCACCAAAATTTATTTGGCTTAAAAGACACTTTACCTAAAAGTCATTTGGCCTAAAGTAATTTGGTCTAAATGTAACATGGCCTAAACGTCACTTGGCTTAAAAGTCAGTTGGCCTAAAAGTCACTTGGTATAGAAGTCACTTGGCCTTAAAGGCAATTGGCCTAAAAGTCACTTGGCCTAAAATTCACTTTGCCTAAAAGTCACTTGACCTAAAATTCACTTTGCTTAAGTCACTTGACCTAAATGTTATTTGGCCTAAAAGGCACTTAACATCAATTTCCCTGATTCTAAGATTTTGTTCGTTGCTGGTAGGTTGTGCTATCATCGTTTTTCTGGCAGGTTATACTCAAAATAACCACAAAGAGCAGCAGCGACAATCTTTACAGCTTTGACATTTCTGAAAATATCTGCACTCTGGAACGAAAACTTTAGACAATTTCTTTAAAGCTTTTATCTATGAGGTATAAATACTTATTTTAAATTATTATATAACGATCCTTTTTCCATGTTGAACTTGTATTCAAAGACTCCGGAAGTAAAACGATGTGGTTAATGTGGTTAATTTTGCAAAATGCTTTAAAACGGTGTGAGCTTTGGAAGTAATATTAACTTAAAACATAATATAACTTTCATTTTTTCTCTGTTGCATAATGAGAAGTGTAGTGATTCATTAAAAGTACAATCGCAATGAGAAGATATGCTGAGATTAAGAAACCAACTTAGTTTATAATTTTTTTTTCATCCCACTTTCCGGAGGATAGAAAGGTCATTGATATCACTTCCTGTCTGTGTCCGTGTGTCTGTGTGTGCGTATCTGTGTGTTTGTCTGTGCATGTGTGTCACCCTTAAAAACTTTTAAATGCACTAACCAAATTTCACCAAACTTGATACACTCATACTTAGTAAGGACATCCTGACTTTTATAGTAAAATAAAGTTTTTATGTCATATTTCGGAAAATAATAATAGTACTACAGGAGGTGATATACACTTTTGGTTTTAAGGTCAGACACTTTTGTCCAGACACTAATTAAAAAATGGCAGTCTATAAACATTTTACCTCAGTATGTTATATAAGACGAAACTAGAACTAAGTTTCAACTTAACTTAGTTGAAACTTAAACCTTAACCTACCATCAAATTTGTCTATACAGAGCCTTATTTCCCTGCCACTTTGTAAGATAGCCATACATTAAAAATGAAGGGTTTATGTTATATCTTGGGAAACAATAAATCGATTCCCATTACACTTGGCGAAGAAGTTGTACTATGGTACGACATATTAATTAGTATATTTCAAGTGTTCTAGACCCTTATTTTAAGAATGGCGGCTATAAAAAAACTGTAATTTAATGTTCTATACCTACGAAACTACGTAATTTCGCTTTGTATACTGCATCTATAAAAACCTTCGAATGTGGTAATACACAATCTTTTTGTCACCCATTTATGAAGATCGTCAACTGAAAAAAAAAAAAACAAAGGATGTTTTATGCCATATCTCGAGGACCAATTAGCCAATTTCCAACAAATTTACTGTATGTAAGTATTACTACAGTAGGGTATGTAAGCAAGCCTGTTTTAGTTGCGGCATTTTGTCGTATTTCCGGCACAATTTAACTAATTACCACCAAATTTTGCACTCCATTAGTGCTACAGGTGGTTATGTAAACGCACATGATTTTAATGAGATCGGACATAGATTTTCAAAATGACAGCCATATAGATATTTGGTAAGTGTGTCATTCCTATTAAATAATTTAACCAAATTCAACGAAATATTTTTATGATGGCAGTTTCTATTAGAAGCATCGCATACAGAACCTTTTTAGATAATTTTGTCAGTTAACACCAAATAAGAAAATTTAGCTTTTATGCCGTATCTCAACAGATTTCTACCAAATTATTTACACAAATAGCGCTATGATATGCCATAATATAATCTTACGCATTTTAAGTGGCTCAGACACTTATTTTAGGAATGGCGGCCCTGTAAATATTTTAGGTTAGTAAACTCTATTATTCAAAACACTATACTGATTATATCCGAAGTTTGTGCTCCTAATCCGACCTCTGTAATGCAGTTGATTGCACGCTACCTCATGATACGAGGTTTTCTAGATTCGAATCCCCAGTAAGGCAGGTGTGTATTTGTAATTTTCTCACTACTATTGTATATGTTTCTGGTTTTATCTCTAACGATACTGCTGTCAAATCGACTTAAATACCTACCTACCATATAAGTTTTTAACAACTTTATTAAAACTTATTTAAACCCATGTAGAGGAAAGTAGGTTCATTAGTTATATGAGTAACTTCTTGTTCCTTTGCTATTGCATTGATGTATTTTCCATANCTGTATAAGTGATCGCGGGAGGGAAGAGGGGAAATTGTCAAGTTCTCCATTTTCCCACCCGAGAGAGCTGATGCAGTGGTTCAACTTTAGACTCGTATTCGGCAGGACAGGGATTCGAATCCCGGTCCGGCCATCCCTATTTGGGTTTTGCATGGTTTCCCGAGATCACTACAAGCAAATGTTGGGATGGTTCCTTGCTACAGGCCATGGCCTATTCCGTTCCTGCTTCTGAGTAGCTGCTCCGCCTCTAATGACCTCGCTGTCCAAGAGAGGTTAAGCCCCATCTACATACCTACCTGCCTGCTTTCCATTTGCTCAGAAGCTAAAAGTTGTGGAGGCGTTTGTTCTTTTCTATCTGCTCGAAGCTGTTCGACTGTGTCCTTTGGACAATCATTTAAGTGTGAAGGCAGATGGTTTTGCGTGGAAAAAGATTGTCTCAACAAGTGGTGCAAATATAGCGGAAAAAACATCGAAAATCAATGTTAATAGTTTAGAAATGTTTTCACCTATTTACGAGTTTGGTTATAAGTCTCGAGATTTCAGTTTATTCTTCTGCTTATGTCTGAAATTCTAACAAACCCTTATACCGCTATCAGAAAATCATTCTAAAAATTTGTAGACATTATCAACAAAATTTTCCACTTTTTTTTTTTTTAATTATTTTTCCAATTTTAGCACAGAAATGTATAAAACAATTTGGGTAAACAATTTAATTTTTCATTTTGTGTTCTTTATTTTCCACTTTTAAAATATAGCCGTACGCAAAACATTGAGCCAAAAAAATTAAAATCGTAATTACCTACAGTTACAGGTTTTTTGTTCTTTTTGTACACAGTTTAAATTTTGATTATGATAATATCATAATATTTTAATTTACCTTTGTGTATGACATTAAAGTTAAGTATTAGGACAATCACACCTCAAATTACGAATAATACAGTGTTAATTGTAATACTCCATAAACAAAAACCGCTAGATACATTTTCACAAAAAAAATTTTAAAAACACTTAAAAAACACGGAAAATATATACGAAAAATATACAGATATACAGAACTTAAAATAACTTAAGAAACCAACGTTAGAATGTGATTCGCCATAAAAATACACTGTTCAAAACAATTAGAGGGAGAAGATTTGGAACACATATATTGTTACACGATTTGTGTACACAGTGATATATTAGGTGTAAGTAGACCATTCAAAACTTAACCTAACAGCTTTTACCTAACACATGTTGTTTATATCTCGATGTATACATAAATACGGCAAGCGGATACTAAACACTATGACCTAAATCAAAGCGAAATCTTCGTCCCATTCATGTGACATTTCCCCATAGAGAAACCCTTAATTATCTGGTGTGGTCTGTATGACAGCCTCAGACTTTCCATGCACACTTCTGATCAGTCGAGGCACCTCCGCTAGCGGGATGTTCTCCCATTCATCGGCGAGAGCAAGTTCTTGAATTGTCTGAGGGGCCTAGGACTCGTTGGTATAGCTTCTTGCATAAGTAAGTGCTAAGTGAGACTCCATGACTTGAATCTGGAGTTCCTGTAGGGCAGCCCCGGGGGCGGCTGTATACACTCTTGCTTTGTCTTGTTGCCGCTGCACAAACTAGGGCCTTATCTCGGCTGCAATGGACATAGCATGATCGAGTATAATTTCCTCTGTGCTCTGTGTTCATGGCAGCAGTAAGTCGGTATCGGATCACCACACGGTCCGTTCGGCCTTCTATAGTGATAGCACCCCATACCATGACAGACGCAGCGCCAAACATTTCCCGTTCCTGGACAGCTGCGTCTGTATAATGATCTCCCTGGCAACGATACACCCGCACACATCCATCACACTGCTTTAGGCGAAAGCGCGATTCATCTGTGAACAGCACATTGCGCCATTGTCGGAGTTGCCAGTTCCGATGTGCCTGTGCAAATCGTAGTCAATCTGTCTTGTCACAAGGCGCCAATCGCAGGCTTTTATGTGTATTTTGAGACCTAAAGCTTGCTTCTCTAAGTCTGTTATGGAAGTTTTAGTTACTGGCATTTGCAACATTTTCTGCCCTTGGATAATTTTGTTCGTAAAAAAATTTAGTTTTTAGGTTTCTTTATAGAAAAGAGCCAAACGCTCAATTATCGCGTTTGTGCGCTATTAAGGCACCGTCGAAAACATATTTTACTTCTTTTCGCTCTCTCAGGGGATGAATAAAAGAAATACTGAAAATTTCTAGTTATTTGTATAGACTAACTTTTGAAGTTAAGAGTAAATATATATGCCTTTGTATAAATCAGCTCTTGAGGAGTCCTAAAAAACACACATTTGATCCATTTCACCCTCTTAGGAGCAGAGTTTCAAAAAAATCTGTGAAATTGGTTTTTAGGTATTGGTACAGACTATGTTTTGAAGCTAAGAACATAACCATATCTCATTGGGTTGATGAGATGTTGAGAAGTCGTCGAAAACACATTTTACTCATTTCATCTTCTTAGGGCTCGAATTTAGGAAAATCCTTTTTAACGGGTGCTTGCACCTAAAGGAGGAGCTATCCCTAAATTTTAATGATTTTATATCCAGTAGTTTGGACTGTGCGTTGACGAGTGCGTCAGTCAGTCGGGACACTTAATTTTATACATAGAGATAAATGAAGGTATAAAGTATATGTGTCTGTTGTTTATACAGCTCTCTCTATATCTCTCTAACTTCAGATCGAGAGCGCCGACGCATTACTGAGAGAAGGGAAAGAGAGGGGAATGGTGCAGAAGCATGTTCTACTGGTATTGAGAAATGGGGTAGGACAAAGGACCTTACTGGTCAGTCGTGGTGCCTAAATGTATGCAGACAGACACAAAATGTTGTGGCTTCGTTTGTCATGACTAAGTTGGTAGAAATATTGAAACAGGCACCCTCGCAAGAAAATATAACACCTTTCGTTACTGATATGACTAATGAGCATACTTTCCCCTTAAAGGGTGCAAATATATTTTTTTTCACTTTTTAAACGCGCGCATGGTAGGTAGGCCTACATGGCTCATTGACAGCAATATCATTCGAAATGAAGCCAAAAACATATGCAACAGTACCGAAACAATTACAAATAAACACGTGCCTTACCTGGGACTCGTACCCAGAAAACCTAGTACCATTATCTACCGTGCAATCAACTGCATTACAGAGGTAGAATTCGGAGCGTTAACTCCGGATGAAATTAGTGTAATGTTTTGATTTATTGGGTTCACTATACTTAAAATTTGCATAGTCATCATTATGATAATTAATGCCTGAGCCACTTAAAACACGCCAGTTTACATGGCCTGTCGTCGTACTACTTGTGTGGAGAATTCGGGGAAAATCGGTTGATTGGTTCCCGAGATATGCCATAAAAACTTTATTTTCTTATTTGGTGCTGCCTTACAAATTGCTTAAAAAATAAGTTCCGTATACAATGATTTTAATACACACTGTCAGTACGAAAAGTTTGGTAAAATTGTTTAATAGATATGCAAGATTTATCAAAATATTTATATGGCCACCATTTTTAAAATCAATGTCTAACACCGCTTAAATTATGTAACTTTACAGGGCCATTTGAATCACCAATAGGTTGCAAAATTAGAAGAAAATTAGTCGAATTATTCCGGAGATATGCCAAAATGTTTAGTTTCTCACATTGTATTACTTAAAAAAAAAAAGGCCTGCAAAATAGTATTTCAATTATTATAATGAATACTGCTAGCGTACAAAATTTGGTTGAATTTGGTTGAATTGTTTCACAGATAAAACACATTAATCTTAATGATAGTTTATATACCCTACTGTGGCAATACTTGCGTGAAAAATTTGGTGGGAATCGGTTGATTGGTCCTCGAGATATGGCATAAAAAAATCAATTTTTTAAATTGACGATCTTTATAAATGGGGGACAAAAAGGTTATGTATAAGCAAATTCTATGATTGTCGAGGATACTGCCAGTATACATATTTTATTTAAAATTGGTTACACAGTGTCGTAGATATAGCGCATGAAGCTGAAATATTTTTATAGCCGCCATTTCAAAAATAAGTCTTAGTTAAACTTACAAAATACATACATTAATATGGGCTGCCACAGTGAATAATTTTGTCATATTTGGTAAGAATGGGTTGATTGATTCCCAAGATATGACTTAGAAAATTCATTTTTATTGTGGGGATATCTTTTGAAACGATAGATAAATGAGGCTCTATATAGATACATTTGGTGGTTGTAATAGATACTACCAGTATACAAAGTCAATTTAGAATTTGTTTCGGTAAAAAAATATTCTGAGCTAAATTATTTATATAGCCGCGATTTAGAAAACAAGTGCCTCACCTACTTAAGACATACAATTTTACAAATTCGGCCGCAGTACTACTTGTCTGACAAATTTGTTAAGAATTGAATTGGTAAATTGTTTCCCGAGATAAGACATTAAAACCTTATTTATTCATGTTGCACTCTCTTACAAAATGTCGCACAAAAGATTATCCGTCTAGATACAAGTAGATAGGTAATGTATTATCCAAGGCTTTTAATATAATTCATCTTTCATCTAAAACATAATGATGACTACAAAAAGAAAAATCCCTAATTATTAAATAATAAACTAAACGAAATCTGTAACTAACTGTTAAACCAGTAGAAAAATAATATATAAAATAAGCAAATAGATTTATAAATCCTATGGAATAAACTTTTAAAATTAAATCCTTAGAATAAAATCCTGAAATAAAAGGTATACCACATAAAGACAAACTAGCAATAATCATACATAAACAAGTAAAGGGTATATCTGTAAAAGGAAATTACCCAAATAACGAATATCCTGACAATTATTAAACGAATTAAAAATTACACCTGAACATATAAATAATAAAGCCTTAAATAAAACATGAGTTAATAAATGAAAATAAGCTAAATAAATATAACCAAAAGAGAGAATAGAACTTATTAAACCTAACTGACTCAAAGTATATAAAGCAATAATCCTTTTTAAATCAAATTCAAAATTATCACTAAATCCAGATATAAATATTGTAATTAAAGAAATAAATAATAATATTGTAGATAATTCACTATTAATATATAGTGGATTAAATCGAATTAATAAATATACCCCTGCAGTAACTAAAGTAGATGAATGTACTAAAGAGGATACAGGAGTAGGAGCAGCTATTGCAGCAGATAACCATGAAGAAAATGGAATTTGAGCTCTCCTTGTTATTGCTGCAATAACAATAAATAAACTAATTAATTTAACATCATAATTAAAAAAAAAATCTATATATAAAAAATAATTTCATCTACAATAAATAAATATTTTCAAACAATAGCCATTAACAATATACTATCCCCGACACGATAAGATAAAGCAGTAATTATCCCAGCATTAACATTTTGATAATAAATAACCAAACAATAAGAAACTAAACCTAAACCATCTCAACCTAATAAAATTCTAATAAAATTAGGACTGATAATTATAAATATTATAGAAAAATAAATATTAAAACTAAAATAATAAAACATCAATAAATAAATCACCTATTATATAATCCTTTATATAATTAATAATTAAAGAAAAAATAAACAAAACAAAACCTATCAAAATTAAAGATATTCAATCAAATAATAAAGTTATTAATATTTGAGTACCATTAACAATAAATAGCTCATATTCGATCAAATAAATCATATCATTAAACATAAATAAAATACCAAGGAAAAAAAATTAAACTAATAATAAATAAATAAATAAAATATTATATAATGAATAATGCCAAAGAATAACCTAGAGTAAAAAATACATTTTTAGATCCACAAACTAATATTTTAAATTAAATTATCCGAGTTAAATAAATATAATATAAGATATATAAATAATTATATTCAAAGGAAACCAATGAAGAAATAATAATAAAAATTCACCTAAATAACCAATTCTAAATGAAAAAGAACTAGAATAGATCATACCATGTTGACTATAAGAATATATATATATAAAGTATATGCAGCACTATAAAAAGATATAATAAAAAATAAAAAAGTATTTAATGAATTTCAAGAAACTAATCTATTAAATAATATAACTTCACCCATTAAAATTAAAGATGGAGGAGCAGCTATATTATAAGAACTCAGAAGAAATCACCATAATTTTATTCTTGGTATAAATTTAATTAAACCCTTAATAATAAATAATCTACGTCTACCTAATCGCTCGTAAACAATATTAGCTAAACAAAATAAACCAGAAGAACATAAACCATGAGCAATTATCATAATAATAGACCCAAAAACACTCCAACAATTTATAGTTATAATACCACCCAAGACCAATCCTATATGAATAACTGAAGAATAAGCAATTAATGATTTTAAATCACTTTGACATATACATACTAAACTAATAAATAAACCACCTAATAACGTAATACTAATTCACAAAAAATTATTTTTTATACCAGAAATAATTAATATATTAAAAACACGAAATAAACCATATCCACCTAACTTCAATAAAACACCAGCCAAAATTATTGAACCTGAAACAGGAGCCTCTACATGAGCCTTAAGCAATAATACATGAACAAAAAATATAGGTATTTTAACTAAAAATGAAAAAATTATACAAAGATAAAAAATAAAATAGTAATAGTTAAAACAAAAAATTAAAGAAAAAGTCAAACTACCAATTAAGAATAAAAATATAAAATACAAACTAATATAGGAAAAGAAGAAAATAAAGTATAAAACCAAAAATACATTCCAGCTTGAAGATGTTCAGGTTGATATCCCCAGCCAAAAATAAGAAATAAAGTAGGGGTTATCTAGACTCAAAAAATAAATAAAATAAAATCAAACTATTTCTAGAAAAATATATAAATAATATTAAAAATAATAAAACTACAAAAAAATATATATTATAATAATAACCTATAAAATAAATAGATTCACTAGCCATAATTATTAAAATACAAATAAAAATCTTAGTAAAATTAATGAACAAGAAATAATATCACAACCAATAAAATAACTTAAATTACAAAAATAAAAAGTCCAGTAAAATTAAAATAAAATAAAAACATTAATAAAAACAAACCTAAATGTACTAATCACCAAAAACCATAATAATAAAGAGAAATTAAAAACAAAGAAAATATTAAAAATGTTAACATTGAAGTAAATTAAAAGATGAAAAATAATCATTACCATAACTACGAATCAAACTAACAAGTAAAGATAAACCTAATACAGTCTCACAAACCCAAAAAGTAAGTATTGTTATTATAAAAAATATATCAAATATAATAATTAATATAAATAAATCAATCAATCAAAACAAAGACAAAATAATATATTCCAAACTTAATAGTGTAATTAAAAAATTATAATAATTAAAAGAAAAACTAATAAACCACAAATATATATAAATAAAGGTATAATAAAATAAATTAACACTAGTTTTAATAATTTATAAAAAATATTGGTCTTGTAAATCAAAAATGTATATCATTTCTTAAAACTTCAAAGGAAGAAACTAATCTATCAATAATTCCCAAAACCATTATTTTAATTTTAAACTACCCTTTGCATTAAAATATTAATTACAATAAATATAATCTTAAATATAATATTTCTATTAATAAACCACCCGATATCTATAGGAACAATTATTATTGCTCAAACAGTAATTATTTCAATAATAACAGGAATAATATATAAATCATTCTGATTTGCATACATCCTATTGTTAATGTATATTGGGGGAATAATAGTACTATTCATTTATATAACAAGATTAATGCCAAATATAATATTCTCATTACCAGTAAAAATAATAATAATTATTATAACAACATTAATATTTATATTATTTTTTATTAAAATAACCACTTCATCTTAAATAATGATATAATATACAATTATAATATACAAATAAACAAATTAATATTAATAAAAATATATACATCACCAATTAATATTATAATAATTTTATTAGTAATATATTTATTATATACTATAATTACAGTATTTAACATTACAGACTCAAATAAAAGACCATTACGAATAACTTATAACTAATGAATATATCTATGCGTAAACATCACCCACTAATAAAAATAATAAACAATTCATTAATTGATCTACCAACACCAATTAATATTTCATCATGATGAAATTTTGGGTCACTATTAGGATTATGTTTAGTGATTCAAATCATAACAGGATTATTTTTAGCAATACATTATACACCTAATATCGAAATAGCTTTTAATAGAGTTAGACATATTTGCCGAGACGTAAATAATGGATGAATCATACGAACATTACATGCTAATGGAGCATCAATATTCTTTGTGTGTATTTATTTACATGTAGGACGAGGCTTATATTATGGGTCATATAAATTCATTCAATCATGATCAACAGGTGTTATGATATTACTATTAGTAATAATAACAGCTTTTATAGGATATGTATTGCCTTCGGGACAAATATCATTCTGAGGAGCAACAGCAATTACAAGAATATTATCAACAGTACCATACTTAGGTATTGATTTAGTACAATGAGTATGAGGTGGTTTTGCTGTAGACAACGCAACATTAAACCAATTTTTCACTATCCACTTCATACTACCATTCATATTAATAGGTATAATAATAATAAATTTAATTTTTCTTCATTAAACAGGATCTAATAACCCACTACGGGTTAAAAGAAACTTAGACAAAATCCCATTTCACCCATATTTCTCATTAAAAGATACTGTTGGGTTTATTATAATAATTATATTATTAACATACTTAACACTAATAGAACCATATCTATTAGGAGACCCAGATAATTTTACACCAGCAAATCCATTAGTAACCCCAACACATATTCAACCAGAATGACATTTCCTATTTGCATATGCAATCTTATGTTCTATTCCTAGAAAATTAGAAGTAATTGCATTAATATTATGAATTTTAATTTTGAGAATCATACCAATATATAAAATAAATTTTCAGGGACTAACATTTTACCCTATTAACCAAATAACATTTTGGTTAATAGTAACAACAACAACTATATTAACAATAATAGGGGCAAAACCAGTAGAAGAATCATATATTATTATAAGTCAAATACTAACATTTATTTATTTTTCATATTTCCTGTTTGATAATATAATTAAAATATATTGAGACAAAATAATAAAATAGTTAATAAGTTTTATAGAAACATATATTTTGGAAATATAAAAATGAAGATTAAACTTATATTAACTTAACTACACTTAAATTAATTCAATAAATAAATATTAAAATAATAATTAACTTAAACCCAATAAAAAAATTAAATAATTTAAGGATAAATGTAAATAACATTTTCAAACAAGATATATTAACTTATCATAACGAAATCGGGGTAATGTACCACGAATCCAAACAAATAAAAATGAAATAAAAACAATTTTAATAAAAAATATTACAGAAAATAAATCAACAAAAAAAAAGATACATAATAATAATCTCATAAATAAAATTACTGTATATTCTTTTAAATAATTAAAATAAATCCACCTCTTCTATATTCAACATTAAATCCTGAGACTAACTCAGATTCACCTTCAGCAAAATCAAACGGCGTACGATTAGTATCAGCTAAAAAAGAAGAAAATAAACATAAACAAAGAGGGAAAAAAGAAAATATATATCAACAATAATATTGAAAAAAATAAAAGTCAATTAAACAATAACTACCAGTAATAACAATAAAAGATAATAAAATCAAAAATAAATTTACCTCATAAGAAATAGTTTGGGCAACAGAGCAAAGACCATCCAATAATGAATAATTAGAATTAGAAGATCAACCAGCAATTATATTACTATAAACATTCAATCTTGCACAACAAAGAAAAAATATAATACCCAAACTATAAATAAAAATATTACTAAAATAAGGAATTACTAACCAAATAACCAGAGAACGAAATAAATTAAATACAGGAGAAAAATAATAAGGAATAAAATTAGAAAAACTAGGTAAAACATTTTCCTTTGTAAATAATTTAATAGCATCAGAAAATAGTTGTAAAATAACCAAAATAATATAAGAAATTATAGAAAAAAAATCAATAGTTATCAATATTAATTACTACATTAATAGTATACATTAAATTCTAAATTTAATGCATTTAAATCTGCCAAATTAATAAAATTAATCAATATCAATCAAAGTATTTGATTTACATGGTCCTTTTGTACTAACATANCATTAAATTCTAAATTTAATGCAGTTAAATCTGCCAAATTAATAAAATTAATCAATATCAATCAAAATATTTGATTTACATGGTCCTTTTGTACTAACATAAAATAAAAATTTAAGGATAGAAACCAACCTGGCTCACGCTGGTTTGAACTCAGATCATGTAAGAATTTAAAGGTCAAACAGACCTAATAATTAAACATCTACCCCTAATTATAATCTTAATCCAACATCGAGGTCGCAATCTCTCTTGTCGATTTGAGCTCTCAGAAAGAATTATGCTGTTATCCCTAAGGTATCTACATCTTAAAACAATATTACATGGTCAATAAAACAAAAATAAATGTGTAATAACATAAAGAGTTTACTATATCTCCAAGTCATCCCAACAAAAATTAAAAAATATAAAAAATAAGTAAACTAAATAAAATTTATAAAAAAACAAATAAAGATATATAGGGTCTTCTCGTCCTATTAAAAAATTTAAACATTTTAACTCAAAATTTAAATTCTAAAAAATTAATACTGAGACAGTTAATATTTCGTCCAACCATTCATACAAGTCCACAATTAATAGACTAATGATTATGCTACCTTTGCAAGTCAGAATACTGCAGCCATTAAATAAATCATTGGGCAGGTCAAATCTCATATTATAAAAACAAGAAAAGATGTTTTTGATAAACAGGCGAATAAATAATTTGCCTAATTCCTTAATAAAATTTAATATAATTTTTTTATAAAAATATAATATACTAATTAAATGATTATTCAATATAATAAAAAATTTATTAAATAATTCCAAAAAATAATTAAATCAAAAAATCTAATATTATAAATAATACATTATAAAATACTAATAATTAATAGCCATTATAAAGCCTATATAACATAAATAAATAAAATAATTTTAATAAAATTAAAGAACTAATCCCTTATAATTTTACCATTAATAAATAAACTAAAACAAAATTTTGATTTTAAATAAAAATAACTGGATTAAATTTAATTATTAGAAAACTGGATATAATTATTTACTAATAACATATCACAACTATATTAATATAATTAATAAATATATAACTATAACTAACGTAATTTAGATCAAATCAATTCAAAATCAATATATAAATAAAATAAATTAAATTTACACTGATGCAAAACGTACAATAAAACATCTACTTTAAAAAAAATAAAAATACCCCTTCTCAGAACAAATAAACTATAACAAAAAATATTTTTTCAAATAAAATACTAAAACAAATAAATATAATAAAACCTTAATTATATAACAATTTAAAATTAATAAAAATAACTAAATAACTAAATAAGAACTGAAACTTTGCAATTTTATTCTACTCAATGTAAATTAAATATTTTCTATAAACTAAATCCTGATAATCCTAAGCACACTTTCCAGTACNATTTTATTCTACTCAATGTAAATTAAATATTTTCTATAAACTAAATCCTGATAATCCTAAGCACACTTTCCAGTATGCCTACTATGTTACGACTTATCTCAAATATATTGAGAGTGACGGGTGATATGTACTTATTTTAGAGCTAAAATCAAAATATCAACATAAATAAAATTACAAACAAATCCACCTTCATTAGAAATTTTAAATCTAAATACATATATTAAAATAATATTGTAATTCACCTAAACTTAAATATTAACTGCACCTTGACCTGAAATAAATTGTAATAAAAAAATTAGTTAATTAAAATCTTATAAAATAAACTTATAACGGCGGTATACATACTGATTACAAATTAAAGAAGGATTAATCGTGGACTATCGATTAGTAGGCAAATTCCTCTGAATAGACTAAAACACTGCCAAATTCTTTAGGTTTAAGGATCATAACTATTAATACCTTGGTCAAAATTAACAAATAAAATAATAGGGTATCTAATCCTAGTTTTTAATTTATCTTTAAAAGAATTTTAAAACAAAATTAAAAGAATTTAAATTTCACCTTAAAATAAATAATTTAAATTCAAATAATAAAAATAAACTTTATTAACCAATAATATTAACTAAGATTTATTGTATGACCGCGTATACTGGCACAAACATTTACAATAATATAAAGAATATCCAAATCTAAATTACTTTAATAATTAATATTAAATACTGCAATAAAAATATCAAATAAATAAAGCAAAAATTTACATGTATATATTACTTAAAACTAATATAATAGTCAGAATCAAACTAACATCTTTAAATCAATAATTAAAATATAGAACTCTTAATATTTAAAAATAATTAATTTTAATACAACTAAAATAAAAAAAAATGTACTACAATTAAGTTATAATAGCATTATAAATTATATTTAGTATTTCCAACCCAACCAATATTTAAAAAAAAAACAACTATAAAAGTTTTTATAGTTACACAACAACATAATAAATAAAGATTTCTTAATTAATCAATNATTACTTAAAACTAATATAATAGTCAGAATCAAACTAACATCTTTAAATCAATAATTAAAATATAGAACTCTTAATATTTAATAATAATTAATTTTAATACAACTAAAATAAAAAAAAGTACTAAAATTAAGTTATAATAGCATTATGAATTATATTTAGTATTTCCAACCCAACCAATATTAAAAAAAAAACAACTATAAAAGTTTTTATAGTTACACAACAACATAATAAATAAAGATTTCTTAATTAATCAATNTTAAAAAAAAAACAACTATAAAAGTTTTTATAGTTACACAACAACATAATAAATAAAGATTTCTTAATTAATCAATCAACATCTTTAAATTAAGAATAAGAGTATAGTACAAATTAACCCTTTAATAATATATCCACTATAATAAAATACCAAAGAGATCATATTTCTGAGTTTAAAGCAGCTAAACAGATAGATTATAAACAAGGGATCATACTCAAGAAATTAAGAGAAAAATTAAGAATTTTGGTTTCTCCCACGTTAGGAAATTAAATAATTGAACTTGTTCATAAACATTATGGTCACATCGGTCCAGCACAGATGATTGCAACCATCNATTAAATAATTGAACTTGTTCATAAACATTATGGTCACATCGGTCCAGCACAGATGATTGCAACCATCAGACCACGTTATTATTTCTGGACAAAGCTATACATACCTTTTATAAAAACTGTAATATTTGTATTGAAAACAAGGTCCGTCGTAGTCGTGCTATCGGTCTACTCTCACAACTAGGCCCCACTACAGAGTCTTTTCAAATAATGTCACTCGATAGTGTCGGAGGCTTTGCTGGAAACCGATCCACCAAACGATACATGCAATTCCTGGTGGATCATTTCACCAGATATGCGTGGATCTCCACTACAAAGGGTCAGAACGCCCAAGATTTTATATATTTGATTAATTCAATCACCCAACAAAATACTATCTCAATCCTGATAGCATCAATTCTACTGACTTTAAGAACTATTTAGAAAAAATAGGAATACAAATCGTATTTACATGCATTGATAATCCCGAATCAAACGGGTTTAATGAGCGATTACACCAAACATTAGTAAATCGCCTATGGTGTAAAATTAACAACGATAACCATAAAGCCTCGCCAACCCTGGCACAGGAGTGTGTCAACGAGTACAATGATACCATTCATAGCTCCACACACTTTGCACCATCATACTTATTTGGGAAAGAAGTCCACGATATCACCCCTTCAAGAAGACTATAAAAAATCTCTTGAAGAAGACCACAAAATATCTCTCCGGAATTCTATGAAGAGTTTTGAAATAAATAAGAAACGTGTAGATAAGAATCGACGACAGCACACCTTCAATGTTGGCGATTTAGTCTATATCGAAAATGGAAATAGGCTGAATCGTAATAAGTTAGATCCAGTTCGGATCGGACCCTATCCAATCATCAAGCAGATCTCGCCGACATTCTATGAAGTTGCTTGTGGATAGAAAAAGAAGATTTCCAATTTCTTCCATTCCGGAAAACTGCTTCCTTGTTCCCTGTGGCAACCGTCGTCAAGGGGGGAAGTGTAAAAGTTGACTACACTGCTCCATAGACGCTCTGCAACCTTCCCTTCATTTGTCAATGTTATGACATGTTTATCTTGTGACTTATTTGTTTTTTACTATGTTGAANAATTTGTCAATGTTATCACATGTTTATCTTGTGACTTATTTGTTTTTTACTATGTTGAATGTACGTGTAATTTAATTCTTTTATATAGAATAAAATCACGTTCAACAATCCTACATATAGATTTTTAATGCCTGAATAACGAGTTTCTAATAATGGAGATACTAAAATATTTAAATAAGTAATTATACTCTTTATTTGTGAATAAAAGCAAAAATGTATGCATGAATTCACTGTGCGAACAAATAACATAATAAACGCTGAAAATCACAGCCTTCTGTATGAGTGTAAAACGATTTTGCAATCGATCACTGCTAATTTAGAAGGCGCAAAACGCAAGCACAAACGCAAGAAGTTTGAAATTGACCAACATTTGCGTAGCGTACTTGCATCTTGCGTAGTTTATAAACCCGGCCTAACAGTCGGCTGTCGGTGAAACTTAAACCTGCAAGCAGCGGCGCGACACANTCTTGCGTAGTTTATAAACCCGGCCTAACAGTCGGCTGTCGGTGAAACTTAAACCTGCAAGCAGCGGCGCGACACAGCCGTTACCACCAAGATTACAAGGCCTTACAACCACTACGTGACGTCACTCGCGACAGACAATACAATCCGCTACGCGATACTGTTTTCAAATATGCCTATAGTAACACGGGAAACTCAAACAAGCAGTCCTAAATACAAACATTTCGTTGCATTTATAAACAAGTTAAGATCGATATTAAGAAATATTACTGAATGATACATTCTCTGAATATGTAAACTAGATGTAGATCATTTCTTAATTTTCTATGAATTTACTCTGTTGCCATTTTGCAAACAAAGAAAGAACGATTTTTAGAAATATTTCCTGATGATCCATTCGCTGAATATATTAATTAGTTGTAAGCAATTTCTTAATTATTCTCTGGATAGTAATGACGTCATATTACTAGTGTTTACCTAATGGAGAAGGTATTGCAAATATATAATATTTAGAATTAAGTTTGCTGCTGGTTATAATTCGTAGTTATTCCCAAGATATTAAACAACTCTTAATTTTAAGACCGTGTTGTATTATTACTAGGGCCGCCTGTTTTCCGCGAAAATATTCCACGACTAGCTGTGCTCCAAAACACGTTCATTCAGAAGCAATATCGCGGTGGGATGATTTTAACTCGCACGCATCTTAAGGCTCTGCTTCACCGATTACGCAGGAATACTTCGTTTTCGTGTCATAATTTCAGTTTCAGAGGTATTATTGCAAATGTTTGGTTATATAAAGTTTATAATTTACTTTTTGTTTAATACTTTTGTATCTAATGTTCACTGTGTGTTATTTCCTGCTTGCAAAAAGGAAGAAACTTTTTGATAACATATAAATATTGTCCTGACATTTTACAACTAGCAGATAACACACAATGAAAATTAAGCACAAAAATTTTAAACAACTCATAAAATGTAAATCTTCTATAATCGTACATGGTCAGAGATTACTCTGAATCTGAAATTATGACACGGAAACGAAGAATTTCTGCGCAATCGGTGAAGCAGAGCCTTAAGTGTCTGCCTGCCAATCAATGGCGTCCGTTGTCAGGGCAGCTTTTACTGGTTANCAATCGGTGAAGCAGAGCCTTAAGTGTCTGCCTGCCAATCAATGGCGTCCGTTGTCAGGGCAGCTTTTACTGGTTGGCTGGCCCGGCCGAGCATAAAATGTCTTGTCACACAAACACGTAGCCAATAGGAAATGTGCAAACCTGCACGTAAAAAGTTTTAATCTGTTCTGTGCATACATATTTTCGCGAAAAACATGTTTCTCTAATTATTAAAATACAACCAGCCACATGCATATATAACCAAGCTGCCAGCCATATTGGCCACTTATGTTTGCCTCTTAGTCGTGACGTTACTGGCTNCAATCGGTGAAGCAGAGCCTTAAGTGTCTGCCTGCCAATCAATGGCGTCCGTTGTCAGGGCAGCTTTTACTGGTTAGCTGGACCGGCCGAGCATAAAATGTCTTGACACACAAACACGCAGCCAATAAATGACCAAAGGAAATGTGCAAACCTGCACGTAAAAAGTTTAAATCTGTTCTGTGCATACATATTTTCGCGAAAAACATGTTTCTCTAATTATTAAAATACAACCCGCCACATGCATATATAACCAAGCTGCCAGCCATATTGGCCACTTATGTTTGCCTCTTAGTCGTGACGTTACTGGCTTGGCTAAGAGAGTTTGTACAGCATTGAAGTCACAGTGGGTCACGGCACAGCACAATCAAATACAGAATGTCTACGTTATAATTAGCATAACAATTATCTGATTTGTCAAATACTTATTTTTATAATAATTTCATAGTTTCACTTGACCGACGCATGAATAAAGTGATCAAGCCCACGGCAATGTTAATTTTACATACGGCGGAAGAATACACAATGTAGATACAAACTGATCTTAAGCAAGGCTTTAAAAAGTGCTCAGTTATACCGTGAACAGAGTAAAGCTGTTTTACTTCTGTGTTTATCAGTATTCTGTGGCAACGACTCGTCGTAGGTGGGCCCTTTCTGACCACACGGAGGCCGAGTGAGCGTCTGTAGCAATGCTAAGTTCCGCCGTATTTCAACCCTGCTCTGCTCTGACGCGCAATATGAAATAAGTGCGCAACACGTCTACGCAAAGAAGAGGTGAAGACAACGATTTCTCGTCATCACAGTGGTCTCCGAACCTCATGCTCTCACTGAACTGTCATAAGTTGACTCATTTATAATTTCCCCATTACAAGGCAACGATAGAAATTAGCATTGCCAGTGACTTAAGTCAAAGCCCATGGCTGGTTAGTCGGTTCACTGCGTGATCGTGGCAGANATAGAAATTAGCATTGCCAGTGACTTAAGTCAAAGCCCATGGCTGGTTAGTCGGTTCACTGCGTGATCGTGGCAGAAAATAGTTCAGACAGCATATTGTAATTTTAAAGTAATACTTAGTAATTTTAATTATTAATTGCATCCTATAATATTGTTTTTAATGTTAAATAACTCTGTGCGCATGCAAATGTGTGTACAAGTGCTTGCGGTATGTAATTTTTTTAAATTTTATTTAAGGGTAAAAACGCTAAAGCAACCAACCTGTGATCTGCAAGATGGCTGCCGTGGCGGATCGAGCAGGACTGTCGTTGCCACGCGTCGAAAAAGTAAGGAAGCCTCTCAATCTAACAGAAAAATAATTAATATATTTAACCGTGAGTGTAAATAATTCTTTATATAACAAATAGGAACTACGAAACTTAAAACATTAAGCAATAGTACTTAGAAAGATTGCAATCGTTTTGGTTCAGATCGAAGTTTACACAATGAAATTGTCACGTTTTACCACTCTCAAAGAGAAACAATTAAAACTGCTCCAAATGAGCGAATTTGGCTGCTGATCTGGTGAAACTACTCTATTTAAATCAGTAAAACTCTACTAACCCTTTTAGGTGCTGGTATTCGTTGATTAACACAGTGATTTCTTCTGTTTCCTAGTGAATTGCACTGGCCTGGCAGCAAAATCTCAGTGCGTTCCTCTGATTCGCCAATAAATAATACTTAAATAACTAAATAAAAATGCAGTAAAACAAATCTACTGTCTGAAAATACTGAATCAAATTTAGGTTGTAACTTCTGTAGTAAAAAATTGCAAACTAGAAAAATCAATTCCCAAAAGCTAGCCAAGTACAGAGGAACATATGTTTAAATGAACACACATTTACATTTTGATATAGGATAACGAATTTTCAGGATTTATTTCTGATGATTTGCTTCTAGAAACAATCGTCGGCAGCAAAAATACTGTTAAATAAAAACCTGCTTCTGATTTATTTTCAAATAACATAATGTAATTCTTTTCTATCGGTTGAACTTTGGCAGTAGGATAGTTATTGCGTCATATAAATTTTTGGAGCCTACTGTATACTGCTTACTTCCTGCTGCTTCAGAGTGTCTGAAATACACGTTTTCCCACGAAACTATTGAACGGGCGTCTATTGTGCTGATCTACGAAAATAACACACACGTCAGACCAGGGCTGTTGAGTACTTTCATGATGTCACGAACATTATAAACACCACAAAACTATTCAATGGCGCTGCACTGAACCTTCATACAGACTTTCCACCAATAAAATAATAGGGTCACCGCCGAAAGTCCCATAGGTAGACGCAGTGCGACAAGATCACTGCGCGCGCCAGTAGAGAGCTTTGTGATTAGAGGCGATGGCGCACTTGATGCGCGTGGCAGCATCGTCCTTATCGCTCCCGCGCTTCTCGGCTTCAAACGCGGAATCACAAGCTGCCTCCTTGGATAGTATGGAGTGTGAATCCTCGCCTGTCCTTCGTCGCTACCACAGCGTGAAACACAGCGATCACCGTCACCGAAAACTCTCGCACAAAGAAGAATCCAGGAAAGTACAGCACTTCCGCATTCTTTTACCAACACAAACACTCGAATGCTGTTTTCCGCTAGACATGCCTGAAGTAAGTCATGCTCCCTGGGAAACCCTGAACTAGTGTTTACTCTGAACACCTTCTATTCACTAGAACATTCCATATTCATTTTGACTTTTAGGCGATACAAGAAATACGTACAAACAAACTACAGCGCATCGAAATGTCGCATAAGCATTCTGATATATTTGGAAAAAGCGTCTTCAACTAACGTTGACGTAATTACTACGCGTACATCTGTGGATTTAAAAAAAAGGGGAAGGGGGGAGGAGGTATTGGTTAGAAAGGGCGGTGGGGGAGGTCGATACATTTATGTTAGCTTAAAATTCCAATCTTTTCAAGAATATATTTCTATAAATTAAATTCACTTAACATGATAAAAAAACTGTATGGTCTTAGATAAGTGAATTTATCTTTTCTGGCGAAAAGTCGTATTCCCAGGATGTGTATTTGCTGAGATGTGCATAAACTCACAAACAACGAATGCATAGGAAATCTGTCCGGACTACCGACTCTTAAGACGTAAAAGTCACGCAACAATTTCGTTACTTTCATTTCATTCCCATGCACCAAAGAAAATACGTAAAAGCCACAGCCGTGCCGCCGACACAAATACACTCCGATTTTTTTTCTCACAGTGGCAGCAGCAAGGCTAAAGTTATACAACGATATAGAGAGTTTATAGTGCATGTGGATTAAAACCCATACCTTCACGTACCTTAAGAAGGTACATCGGGACATGATCCGCTGATATTCTACAGTTACGTTGCATTTTGGATTTTTGAGACGGTTTCGTTTCTCGAACACAACTGTAATTCATGCAACTGCACCACTCGTTTTACACAGAGCATATTATAGATAGCACAAAATAAAACTAAATTTACATATTATAATTAATTTCTATCGCACACATTTGCTAACGTAAATTATTTTTAATGTATGTGTTAATTTATAAAATGCGGTAAAGGTAAATAAATGTCCTATCAACAATAACATTTTTGCCGACCCAACTACAACTTTATCAAACATGGTTTTATGTAAATATAGATTTACAAAAAAAAAATTTAATTTTTACAATTTTGCATTTGTATTGAAGTTTGCGATAAAAACCCTCGGACCGGTCATTATTTACTTAACGCGTTGAGTTATAGCAAATGAATAACAAACCGTGAACTATCGATGATTAAAAATGTACAGTCTTCTCGTATAAATGAATCACGTCATCACATTTTGTCAATAATACTCTAGCAATAGCCACGCGATGCATAAATCACAGTATTTTAAGTTCGACACCAATTTCCTTTTGATCAAAGCAAATGCATTTCACTTTAATATAAAAACAAAGGCTTATGAGTATTAATTTTCCGGAGANATTTCCTTTTGATCAAAGCAAATGCATTTCACTTTAATATAAAAACAAAGGCTTATGAGTATTAATTTTCCGGAGAAAAACATCCCAGAGTATTTTGTACTAGAAGAAAAGCAACAAATTGTAGTTCAAGACGTTTCCAATTGGCTGAGATCACAGACGTCATTAAGTCAGAGTACACTGCACTATCTTCGTATTGCCACAGAATTGATACAAATACGGAAAGGAACGACGTCTATTCGCAGTTTCTTCACACTTTTTTTAATTAAACCTTTGATCACCCCATGAATTAAGTGATTGGTTGTTTCCTAAATATGCAATGTATCGCAGGTATTTTATACTTGTATTAAAATATAAGTCCCTAATTTTTGGTTAAATTGAACTTTTACTTGTAAGTAGTACTATAACTTAGAGAAGTCGGGNTTAAAATATAAGTCCCTAATTTTTGGTTAAATTGAACTTTTACTTGTAAGTAGTACTATAACTTAGAGAAGTCGGGAATAATATAATTTAAATGGGAGACAACTAGCACCTGGCACCTGTGCCGGCAGGCCACCATGCTGCAACGTCATTCGACTGCCATATTTGATATAGCTGACATTTGACTTTGACCTGTACATTGACCTTGACCTCATGCCCGTGACCTTGAAAGGACCTTAAACACAAAAATCCAAGAAATGCAGAAAAATTATAGAAACCCAAAAATAATTGATAAAAATAAAAATAAAAATAATGGAAATAATTAAAACAATTATTTAAAGAATTTATTTAAAGATGCACATGTAGGAGATCCGAGGCTTGATGACAGGTGGATCGACTAAGCTCCCGACACGACCGGCCCTTGCCAGGTCGGCCAGTGTCCATCTCGTCAGCCATGTTATATGTCGATGACCTTGATATTGACACATGAACTTTACCCCATTCCCGTAACCTTAAATAACCTTAAACACAAAACATTTCCTAAATTTTTTTTATCCTGAAAATTAAAAAAAAAAATTCTAACAAATTCCCAAAAACCCTTGACACTTGACTCAAGACTCAAAACTCAAGACCCTTGACTCAATAATCAAAACTCAAGACCCAAGAAACAAGACTNTTGACACTTGACTCAAGACTCAAAACTCAAGACCCTTGACTCAATAATCAAAACTCAAGACCCAAGAAACAAGACTCAAGATTCAAGACTCAAGATTCAAGACTCAAAACCCAAGACTAAAGACTCAAGACTCAAAACCCAAAACTAAAGACTCAAGACTAAAGACTCGAAACTCAAAACCCAAGACTCAATACTCAAAACCCATGACCTAAGGCTCAAAACTCAAGACCCAAGGCTCAAGACTAAAAACACAAGCTCAAGACCCCTTAACCAATACCCTTGACCCAAGATGCTTGACACAAGAAACTCAACCCTTGTCCCCAAGACCCTTGTCCTTGATCCTTGATCCTTGACCTTAAACCCAAAAAAAATTCTAAAATTCTAAAAAAAAAAAAATTTAAAAAAAAAATTCTGAATTTATAAAAATTAATTTAATTGATATTNTTGACACTTGACTCAAGACTCAAAACTCAAGACCCTTGACTCAATAATCAAAACTCAAGACCCAAGAAACAAGACCCAAGATTCAAGACTCAAAACCCAAGACTAAAGACTCAAGACTAAAGACTCGAAACTCAAAACCCATGACCTAAGGCTCAAAACTCAAGACCCAAGGCTCAAGACTAAAAACACAAGCTCAAGACCCCTTAACCAATACCCTTGACCCAAGATGCTTGACACAAGAAACTCAACCCTTGACCCCAAGACCCTTGCCCTTGATCCTTGATCCTTGACCTTAAACCCAAAAAAAATTCTAAAATTCTAAAATTCTAAAAAAAAAAAAATTAAAAAAAAAAATTCTGAATTTATAAAAATTAATTTAATTGATATTTATTTATGAAAAAATGAGGTAACGGTACCTCGCTGCTCATGTGGTTCTGCTTTCTCTCAAACTTAACCACATACATGTTGTAACCATGCAAACAGCACGACTTTTATGTAGGTATAAATATGCTAATCGGAATTTTTTTAATATATGTATATGTGACCAACCCAAGCCCTTCATACGAGTAGCAACCACCTGCCTAAGTCATGTTATAATCATGGCCTCATCTTGATGTGTATTCTTTTTCTAGATCAGCAAACTCGAGAAACATAGTGGTTTCGTAAAAAAAATATATTTTTCAGACATTCTGCAACGAAGTTCAAACTGTGTCAACGTCACCTGTATCAATCACCCCCTCGCTCATGTTCTCCAGACAGTTCAAGGCAGGTGGGTGCAATAAATGCACCACACGGAAAACTTTAGCTTTTACAAATATTTTGCATCTGCCGTACTGGTAGTGCGATCTGCATGGATATGTACGAAGTCGATTGGTATTTTATTTCTCTGGTGAATAATCTACAACAAATGCGGGAAATGTAAAAAAAGAAAGAAAGAAATACGCAAATCAGGGCGTGGGTCAAATACCGCGAGTTGTGNGAAATGTAAAAAAAGAAAGAAAGAAATACGCAAATCAGGGCGTGGGTCAAATACCGCGAGTTGTGGTTTCGCTCTTCAACAGGGGTACTCAAACTGCGGCCCCCGGGCCCATTCTTTGTGACCCGCGCTCGCCGGCTTCAGTAGATACACGTTACCAAATTCTTATTTTTAGGGTGTCTGTTACAAAAATAAAATAGCAACTCATAATACGAATTTATTAAAAGTTAAAGTCACTGATAAAACTAGACGATATTTTTCATTATTTTATCAATCAGACGACTTCTGTACATATTTTTGATGTACTACCTCCACCCGCCATCGCCGTATCGACGAATAAACAAACGACTTGCCAGACGATACACGACACTCTGAATTTTAAATGTCATCGAATTACCTACCTACTTTTGGTTCACAAATATTATTATGTCAAGTGTAGTAAGTGCGGCCCGCGGCGGTGTTAGTTTTTCTTAATATGGCCCCCTAAAAAAAACCCGAGTACCACTGCTCTAGAATGAAACTTTTGTCTGTTTATAAACTCTGTGCGCCAGGATTAAATTTTGCGCACAAGTTCCGGCGGTACAGCTGCTATCCGAGCGTGCACACAGGTACAGAGGTTTCTACGTAATAACCTGTCTCACGACAAGATCCTTGCTTGTCATAATAGTAAACGCGAGTGCATTTGTTGTGATTTCACTTATGCAATTTTGGTTCTAGGACAGACTTCACTCACAACTTCTGTAGTTTCCGTTAATATCCTGGGCTTAATCATTTTGTTGTTATAACTGTAACTTTTCATGTTAAATAAACACGAACGTTTACCATTTTTTTCACATAATGCTGATTTAGCATCAGTAAACATTTTCGCTGTTTTATATACTATTTATTCTTCGTTAGTAGCCTTGTCACTGTTCCTCAAAACAAAACAAACAAAAATATGGCAGTCGTCAAAACTACACTCCGTTCCCTTCTCTCTAAATTGCTAAAATTTCAACCTTTCAGGGAACCTTACAGCGAAAACTGCACATGACAATCACGGAAACGTCCATGAAAACGGCCAGCAGAAGGCTAAATCTTACATATAACTGCACATACCAGCGGCCACATAGACTTGTATGGAATCTTCCAATAAAACTGTCATCGTGATACATGGGCTTACTTAAGCTTCTGGCTGAACACTCACAGGTTGTTCCTATGCCTCCTGTATATTCGTGCCATTGCACTACACTGTTAAAACAAGTGTCCGTAAAATTACGGAAAGTACCGGTTACAAATTATCCAAACATCTTCCTGAAATTACGGACTTTTCGTTACTTTCAATAATATTCTCTCCGTAAATTTTACATAAATTTCCGTGAATTCACGAAACGTGACTATAACACTTGCCAGTTTGTTTTTTTAATCTGCTCTTTATAAAAAGAGGTAAAAAAAAGTTTTACTTTCGTTATGTGGGTGTTTCACTATGTATAAAAATTACTATAAAAAAATTTGTCTGGTAGCGAGATTTCAACTTACCTACCTCACTTTCAGGAGAGTAAGTATTGTAAATAAGAGATAAATGCACAATGATGTATGTACACACCTCCGTCATGTAATAGTGCTTGCCAGTTTGTTGTTTTATTTAAGCTTTACAAACAGGGATAAGAAAAATTGTTTTTTTTTTCGTAATGCATTTTACTGTGCATAACAGAGAAATTAAAAAAATGTTTAAATATATTGTCCAGTAGTGGGATTGTAATACGAATCGACAGATTAACACTCAATAACTGGAACCACCCACATAACACAGGATATCCACTGGATATCCCAATTACATCCACAAGTCCTGAAGTGAATCTCTTTAGGATATCCATTGGATATCTAGTAGTCGATATCAGTTCGTACCACTTCCTGGATATCCATTAGATGTCACAAAACCTCCAATGAATATTACTTATGGTAAGTGTCTAAATCTGAAGATGTCTATAGGATATTCACAATATCTATGTTCTTGTGTGGATATTGGGTGGACATTTGGATATCTTTTGGATGTAACTTTGCTATTCCTGGATGTCCTTGCATATCCAGAACGTCCGTGGGGACATCCATTAGATATTCTTTGGACGTATGTGTGCTATATGGGCACTCACCTACCGCACCTTCACACAAAGTACTGTATTTCGTAAATATGGATTTTTCACGAAAGTGACGAATGCGCCTCTCTTAGTTTCACGTCGTGTTAGAGCGCTAACTATTTTGTTTTATTTGCGGTGTATGAAATGAGGTAACTAATAAATAGTTTTATTTTCGTTGTGTGCGTATTTCACTGTGTATAAAGAAAGTTTTGTCCTGTAGCGGAATTTGAAAAAGAATCAAAGAATTGGTCCTCCATAAATGGTTTGCCACTCACCTACCACTATTTTACACGAAGTAGTATTCTGAAGATGGGATTTTATACTCTTCAGGTATCATCGGTATTTTTCGTGTCTCAAAGTCGAAGCCATAAGAATACGAAGAGCATCCGTATTTTATATTTACAGAGCTAATTTCGGTATTCGTCATTACGGAGTGCCTTTCCGTAAAATAACTCTACATCTCCGTAAAAGTTTCCGTAAATCTACATAAGTTTCTAACAGTGTAGTGAGCCCGTCCTAAAGCGGACGGCAGATCCCACAACTTATAAAATACATTTTTCGTTTTCGACACAATTTTTGTGTATGGGTAATTACTGGCGATTACTCTCCAAAACGGCGTACCATTTTACTATTTAATTAGTATGTTTCACCTAATTTTTACTGTGCATTATTTCTTATTCGCAAAATTGGCGAGAAAAAAGTTATGTTAACTGTGATATAATTGAAAATTAGCAGTTTTGATGTGACGTATGTACTGGAGCGTATAAAGTATTAATCGATATGGACATATTTTCCAATTGCATTTTCTTAAATATTTAAATAAACACAAATTTAAAATGTCTATTAATACGTTGAAACAATTATATTTAGTGACGTAACAAATAGCATATTTTTTTAAAGAATTACTTTATGCAGTTATTTATTCTCTTGCGAACAAAAATGAAAATACATGATTTGAAAGTTCCTCATTACATTTGCAGAATTTTCCCTTCTTGATTGGCCCTGGGAAGGGTGCTACGCCAGTGCAATTAACCCAGTGAACAATGTTGCAATGTCCATTGTAGTAATAATTAATGCTTATTACGTGCTCGGAATGCAAACATATGTACTCTATTTTTCCGTACCACCGATGGATAAGGTTTCTTAAATAAAGAGATCCGGCACTAAAAATGTCCGCAGAACCAAAATACTGACGTGAGTAAATCAAAGGAAATCTATTATATTTGAATGGACGACAAAATGTTAGTGCACAAGTAAAGTTAAATTTCATATTGGCTGATCACACACACAAAAAAAAAGGTACATTACGCTTACGTTGTGCATCCCCCGTACACGTTAACTGGGCAATATAATGTCACAACTGCCTTGGCGTGGCCAACATGTGAGAAGTGATGGGCGTCTTAATAAAAATTCTGAATTCAGTCTAATAGCTTACGTTCAATACAAACAAATTATATACACCGCTAGGTATAAAAATAGAAAGAATTTTTTATGAAATCAAAACTTTACGGAATTAACTACACAGGATTAAATACCTGGTTATTGAACAAGAATAAGCACTCTGATAAATTCTTAAACAAATGGGACAAAGGAATCGCACAGTAGCATACAACACAAGGTTTAATGTGGAGTGTGTCCTCCTTTGGAAACAATTCCGGCAGTCATTCGACATTATATGGTGTCATACAGAATCCGAATGCTGTCCTGCGGAAATTGCACCGTTGCTTCTTCAAATGCGGAGATCCAGCGCGAATCGCAGAAGGTGCTTGATACGCTTCGAGAAGAAGACTTGCAAGACATATCTCAGATGTGACAGTAATGTTGGGAGCACCTTATTGCTGTGAAACGGAACTATTTTGAATCTTGTAGTGTCTAAATACAGATAAATAAAGTACCTTCTTGCAAACAGAGCTATAGTCTTGAAACGTTTTCATATCACTTTGTATTTGGTTCATTGTTTCTAACCGTATATCGCAAGAGGAAGCAGCCAGATGCTTTTTCAAAGTTCAGTTACTACCTTATTCTGCCACCAATTCAGGTTTTTTTTTTATTGTTCTTTCCAAAACTTCCTCCAGTGGTCCCGGTAGACACTTCCACTATTGTCTATCATCGCAGCATCGGGAACAATATGGCCAAATCACGGTTACTTACATCTTTTCTGAAGCCCTGCTGAAGTGTTACTTCCAAGATATACTTCCGTCTTTTGAAAAAAAAAGCTTAACCGAGTTTTGACAACTTTACTACTATTTATTACTAGGTATTACCAACTATTTTCTCCCTGGTTTTATTTTTATTAATTATAAATGAAATATTATAATTTACAGATAAAGTGTAAGTTTTCCAAAAAGTTATCCAAAAATAAGGTAATTTGATGTAAACACAAGTGTAAAATGCTTATTATAAATTACATACTTAGGAAACAACTAAGCACGTCTTGCATGGGGTGATTTTTCAAAGGTTTTATTCAAAAAGTGTGAAGATAACGCGAATAGACTATAGTAAGTATATCTGTGACCTACTGTAAAACTCCAACCAACGCCCTCTCCACAGGTCAGAATGCCTAGTCGGCAAACTGTCAGTTTTTTGGAGTAACTAGTGCCATCGCTAACAGTCAATTGTCTGAAAGGCTGTCAACTTTGTCCTTTGGCATAGTTTACCCCAATTCCATCACAAATTTTCCTTGACATTGACATGATATGACAATAGGACAAGATTAAGTGTATGTTCGTTGGTATATCCATGACTGACAACCCATCATTGTCTTTAGTGTTACTATTGCTGACTCCAGCCCAACTCCTTATGTCTTTCGTCTTGCCATTCGATTCGTCACCACCCGCATCTCCATCTTTAGGTTCGCCGTTAAAGGCACCACTTTTTGTGTCATCAATTTCATATGTAAGGTCGTTATCTCGCCATACATGCCACTTCTGTAATTAAACCTTCTTGTTCTTCCATTATGCACGAAGCGAATGATTGCGAAAAATAACGCTGATCAAGTGACACATAAATGAAAACATTGAGTGTTTATACGAGAGAGTTTCTAAAATGTAAAATGCGGCAAATCTGTAGGTCATTTACCTGCCAAAACACGATGTACTGTGTCTTCATCGCCACAGCGAACGAATATGATTTCCACTATACCAAGACTTCCGAGATAATAATCTACTATCGCGAGAGCTACCATCACACTCCAGAATTTTTGTAGGTTCTGGGATAGTTAATGAAAATTGGTTTATAGAGGCCAACCGCATTCCGGCGAAACATAATGAAATATTCTGTCTAAAATGTAAACAGTTCTTTGATGGACATTTGGAATTATTGGGTTTGTATACATAAAAATATAGTAGGCCGAATTGCCAAATAAATCAGAACATAGGTTCTATGAAGTTTAACGTGGTTCTTGAGTGCCAGTATCTAAAGACATTGCCAGAATAATTACATATACCGATGCCTTCAAGATAATGAATGTTCCCATGCACAAGCCACACAATATTTGAAATATTGTAGAAAAAAGTGAATATAAGATATGCCAGGGAAAAAAAAAACACTCGTAACCAGAAGTTCTGGCTGGATTCCAACTGCCGTGGAAATACCGCAGCCACACATAAACATATCATCCTACATTGACTTGCTTGCACCTTTAAAGACCAAACATGCCACTGTCAACCTGCAAAATTACTGTAATCACTGTTGCTTCAAGTGGGCAATTTTGGCGGATTTGTTGAGAGGTGGGATCCCAACAAGTTGACAAGAGATAGCATAATCATGGAAAATTCGCCTTTTCTGTACTGGAATTCATACTGCCACTGCACTATGTGAAATGTCTTTGAGTAAAACAATGCTACAGTCTCGTTTAATGTCCATATGTTGGACCGGGACATGAAGGTTGGATGAGGAAAATTAAGAGCATTTTGATTTGCTTTTGTTTACGGCCAAATATATAAATTCTCACTTCTTCTACACAAAACACTTTTACTGGCTTGTGAGATTGCAAGAATCGTATGCAAAGACATTAATGTCATACTCAACCTTATTCTCATTTGTAGACCTGACGCCAGCAGCTCCTACATGTAAGGAAACCAAAAACACAAGGCATATGTTTACTGTATATACACAAAAGCACATAATTTTCTAATTTCTGTAGATTATATTTCTTCATTGTCCAAAGATCAAAAACTGTATAGGGGTCCCGATGCCTAAAAACATTTCATGGAGATGATAATTGAATGTTGGTGACCGGGTTAGAGATATTCATGCCGTTTAAAAACAAATAACCACTCGTGCTGACAAAAAGGCGAGCTACACACAGATGATGAGTTGCTGCTACTGTAACACCACATTCGTGTTCGAAAAACTGCAAGGTCAAGCAAGAACCATAACCACTTCTTAGTGTGGTACATCAGGGCGGAATTCACCAGCTGGAACCTACTGCGCCAAAGATCAAAGAAGCTCGTCATTTTTTTTCACAGCTTGGGTTATAATGAGTAATTCATCGTCAGGCAACTGGGCGGCAATGCTAAGGAAATCTATGTAATTCTACACAAAGGCGAAAAAAGATCATGTTCTCGGAGCAACTTGGATACAGGTTCTCGATCCAGTTCTTGGACATGTTTCAGCTCATGGTCTGCAGTTTGGTATACCTACCCGAATTTTGTCACCATCTAAATTCGACAATCTGCAAAAGATTTTTGGGCCTCTTCTACTACCACTAGTGGCATGCAAATATTTATGACTGCATTGCGCGGCAATTTGGAAAGACTGAATTGTGAAGAATCCATCTCATGTGATATTTAGCTGTATAACTGTTATAGGCGGTTCGCTCAAAGTCATAACATGAAAATACGTATTAAGCTCTGCAAAATTATTGTTCCTTCGCTTTCCGACCATGTGGTGTTGTCGATACCTTCTGCTACGACACTGCGTAATATTTTCACAGAAAACAAAGGGACTATAAGTGGAACACAAAATGCTATACAGTTGGCTCGTACAGAATATACCTACACTTGCTTAACTGTCGCATGAAATGGGCTAACTACAAAATACTAATGTAACACCACTAGTTGTTAGAGAGTTTTGTCGGCAAGGATATTCCAACTGCCAAGAAAAGGAAACTCAGTGATGTATGTGCGGAAGAAGAAGCATTTAATGAAGACGGTGATGAAGATAGTGTTGATGAAGATGCTGGTAAAGAGGATGATGATTTCCACGACGTACGCACGGATCTCTCCAAAGAGTTTGCAACGACAAGTGGTCTGACGAAGGTAGATGATGTCAAGAATATCGGCTTTGTATTTTCTGAATACCGTAACGAACTTTTCTACAAATTCAGACATTTTATTAATAAAAAGAGGTGGAGATGAATTATGCATCAATGAAATACTGTCAGTTATTGATTATTTGAAGTAAAGGGTTTATAATGAATGAGACAATTATGAATTGTTCACAAACTGCAGACATCTGATAAATACAGTTTTATAAAGTATGGGATACATAACAAGAAGTTACTGATAACTAATAAACCTACTTTCCTCTACATGGGTGCAAATACATTTTAGTGAAGTTCTTGAAAGCTTAGATAGTAGGTAGGCGTTGACGTTTCATTTACAGCAATATCATTAGAGATGAGACCAGAAACATGTAAAACAATACAAAGACAATTAAAATACACAAGTGACTTACCCAAGGTTCGAATTCAGGAAAATTCGTAAAATTAAGCTAACTTGCAATCAACTGCATCACGGAGGTAGGATTCGATTCATCGACTGTGGATGTGACCTGTGTAATGTTTTTAATTATATGGTTCACTAACCTGAAATATGTACTCGACCATTATTTAGAAAATAAGTGCATGGGCCACTAAAAAAAAAGTTTACATGGCCTACCATAACGCTACTTGTGTGAAAAATTCGATGGAAATAGGTTGATTGGTCTTCGAGATATGGCATAAAAACATTATTTTCTTAAATGGGGCTTTGTTACAAAACTGCTTAAAAAGAGGCTATGTAAACAATGTTTGTAATAAATAATTGCAGCATAAATTTTTTATTGAAATTGTTAAATTTTTTAATAGATATGCCAAACGTATAACAATACAGATATGGCCATCATTTCAAATCGTAATCTAATCCCATTTAAATTATGTATCTTTATTTGGCCTTCTGTAGATGCGCAAATTTTTGTGGAAATTAGTCGCATTATTCCGCAAATATGACAAAATAATCAGTTTACTCACCTGACACTACTTTGCAAAAATACACTAAAGGGGGATCTCTGTATGCATATCTGTTGATTGGCCCTCGAGAAATGATATAAAATCTCAATTGATCATGGGACGATCTTCATAACTGGAGAGAAAAAGGTTTATATATTAGCAGATTCAATTATTGTCATAGATGGAATATATAATGTTAAATTTAAATCTGTTACATAGTTTCGTAGATATAGCACACTAAGCTAAAATGCATATGCGCCATTCAGAAAATAAGAGATTTTAATACTTAAAACATATGCATTAATATAGCCTACCACAGTACAACTTCTTCGCCAAATGTTAAAGAAATTATTTGATTACTTCCCGAGATACGGCATAAAAACTTTATTATTTCATGTGAGGCTATCTTACAAAGTGGCAGACAAATGAGGCTTTGTATAGACAATGTTGATGGATATTACTGGTACGGTCAGCATACAAATATAATTCGAAATTAGTTTTGCAGTTTCGTAGATCAAAAATTTGGAACTAAAATGTTTATATGGCCACCATTTTGAAAACGTGTGTGTCTAACCGTCTCAAAAATTTATTAGTTTGCATAGCCTGCCATAGTGATAGTTATTTGCCAAATTTGGTAGAAATCGGTTGTTTTTTCGGGGATCACATAATTTTAATTTGTCAAGTGATACTACTTTACAAAATGGAGGACAAAATAGATTTTGTGCATACACATCTGATGGTTGTAATATACACAGCCCTCATGAAAAGTTTCATTGTAATTTCTTGCATGTTTTAGACGATATAACATATAAAACCAAAATAACTTATAGCTGCCATTTTGAAAGTTAGTGTTTGAGATATTTTAAACATATTAGTTAACATAACCTACAGCAGTACTACTAGTTTGCCATATTTGCTAGGGATTGGCCAATTGTTTCCCTAGATATTACATAAAAACTTCATTTATTTATTCGTGTGGCCCTATCTTACAAAATGGAAGACAAAAGAGGCTATATGTAGAAACTTTTCATGTTTGTTATATAAACTCCCTAGATACAAAGTTGGAATTGATTAAATGATTTCGAAGATATAGCATAACCCCTACTATGCTAAAATAGCTATTGGCCGCCATTTTAGAAAAAAGTTTCTGACATACTTGAAACATATTTTTACACATCAAATGCGGCAGTACTACTTGTCAGCCAAATTTGGTAGGAATCTGTCAATTGTTTGCACAAAAACTTGATTAATTCAGGTAGATCTATCTTACAAAATGCGGACAAACGTTTTTGTCTTTTGGCATATTTTATGCTTGTAATAGATACTGTTAGCGTACAAAATCTGGTTTAAATTGGTTGAATGGCGTGATAGTTGTATCAAATAAATCTAAAATATTTTTGTGTTCGCCATTTTGAAAATTAGTGCATAATAAAGTTTAATTACTTTTATATACCTGGCTTATCATAGTATTTTTTACGTAATAAATATGGCGAAAATTGGTTAAATAGTTGTCGAGATAAAATGTAAAAGATTTATTTTTAAATGCCACACTATCTTTCAAAATAGTGGACTAAAGTGGTTCTTCTTTAGNTTCGAGATATGGCATAAAAACATTATTTTCTTAAATGGGGCTTTGTTACAAAACTGCTTAAAAAGAGGCTATGTACACAATGTTTGTAATAAATAATTGCAGCATAAAATTTTTTATTGAAACTGTTAAATTTTTAAATATATATGCCAAACGTATAACAATACAGATATGGCCGTCATTTTAAATCGTAATCTAATCCCATTTAAATTATGTATCTTTATTTGGCCTTCTGTAGATGCACAAATTTTTGTGGAAATAAGTCGCATTATTCCGCAAATATGACAAAATGATCAGTTTACTCACCTGACACTACTTTGCAAAAATACACAAAAGGGGGATCTCTGTATGCATATCTGTTGATTGGCCCTCGAGAAATGATATAAAATCTCAATTGATCATGGGACGATCTTCATAAATGGAGAGCAAAAGGTTTATATATTAGCACATTCGATTATTGTCATAGATAGAATATATAATGTTAAATTTAAATCTGTTACATTGTTTCGTAGATATAGCACACTAAGCTAAAATGTATATGCGCCATTCAGAAAATAAGAGATTTTAATACTTAAAACATATACATTAATATAGCCTACCACAGTACAACTTCTTCACCAAATGTTAAAGAAATTATTTGATTACTTCCCGAGATACGGCATAAAAACTTTATTATTTCATGTGGGGCTATCTTACAAAGTGGCAGAGAAATGAGGCTTTGTATAGACAATGTTGATGGATTTAACTGGTACGGTCAGCATACAAATATAAGTTGAAATTAGTTTTGCAGTTTCGTAGATCAAAAATTCGGAACTAAAATGTTTATATGGCCGCCATTTTAAAAACGTGTGTGTCTAACCGTCTCAAAAATTTATTAGTTTGCATAGCCTGCCGTAGTGCTAGTTATTTGCCAAATTTGATAGAAATCGGTTGTTTTTTAGGATATCACATAATTTTAATTTGTCAAGTGATACTACTTTACAATATGGAGGACAAAATAGATTTTGTGCATACATATTTGATGGTTGTAATATATACAGCCATCATGAAAAGTTTCATTGTAATTACTTACATGGTTTAGACGATATAACATACAAAACCAAAATAGCTTATAGCCGCCATTTTTAAAGTTAGTGTTTGAGATATTTTAAACCTACCAGTTTACATAACCTACCACAGTACTACTAGTTTGCCATATTTGCTAGGGATCGGCCAATTGTTTCCCTAGATATTACATAAAAACTTAATTTATTTATTCGTGTGGCACTATCTTACAAAATGGAAGACAAAAGAGGCTACGTGTAGAAACTTTTCATGTTTGTTATGTATACTCCCTACATACAAAGTTGGAATTGATTAAATGATTTCGAAGATATAGCATACCCCCTACTATGTTAAAATAGCTATTGGCCGCCATTTTAGAAAAACGTTTCTGACATACTTGAAACATATTTGTACACATCAACTGCTGCAGTACTACTTGTCAGCCAAATTCTGTAGGAATCTGTGAATTGTTTACACAAAAACTTGATTAATTCAAGTAGATCTATCTTACAAAATGCGGACAAACGTTTTTGTCTTTTGGCATTTTTGATGCTTGTAATAGATACTGTCAGCGTACAAAATCTGGTTTAAATTGGTAAAATGGTGTAATAGTTGTATCAAATAAATCTAAAATATTTTTGTGTTCGCCATTTTGCAAATTAGTGCATAATAAAGTTTAATTACTTTTATATACCTGGCTTATTTATCATAGTATTTTTTACGTGATAAATATGGCGAACATTGGTTAAATAGTTGTCCANACGTGATAAATATGGCGAACATTGGTTAAATAGTTGTCCAGATAAAATGTAAAAGATTTATTTTTAAATGCCACACTATCTTTCAAAATAGTGGACTAAAGTGGTTCTTCTTTAGTTTATATTATGCTTGTAATACATACCGCAAGCATACAAAATAAGGGTGAAATTGGTTAAATTGTATGGTAGTTATATCAAATAAATATAAAATATTTGTATATCCGCCATTTTGAAAATATACGATTTAATAGTTATCGATATATAACATAAAGCTTAATTTTTTCATGTGGTGCTATCTTCCAAAAAGGATTATAGAAGTGGTTGTTGTTTGGTTTATATGATGCTTGTAATACATTCTTTCGGCGTACAAAGTTTGGTTGAAATTGATCAAACGGTACAGTAGTTATACCAAATAAATTTAAAATATTTGTATGGCCGCCATTTTGCAAATAAGTTAATAATTAAGTTCAATTACTTACATTTACCTGGCCAATCATAGTGTTACTTACGTGCCAAATTAGGTGAAAATAGATGGAGTAGTTATCGAGTAATAAAGTAAAAGCTTCATTTTTTCATGTGGCGCTATCTTCCAAAATGGAGAACCAACAACAACAACATTGATCCCTGAATTTAATGCTTACAACTTGCGCTGTCAGTATACAAAATTTGGTTAAAATATGTTGAATTGTTTCCAGATATAACATATCGCCCTAAATTTTAAAAGGGCCACCATTTAGAAAGTAAGTACCCAGCGTGGTCTAAAACTATAAAAGTAAGGTTTTCTTACTTAGTACTATATGTATACAAAGTTTGGTAACATTCGGTNGGGGGTGGGGGGGGGGACAAACACACAAATACACACATACAGGAAAGTGATCTCATAAGTCTTCATTCCCTTCGGAAAATATGTTAAAAATATACTTATATTTTCATGATTTCATTGTTTTCCGCTGATGCTTTTCTGACAGATGCCTTAACACAATTTTGTATATAAGCAATAAACAGTAAGATATTGTTTTAAGTATCATTTATTTAAGCAGGTAGAAAATAGAGCTGTGACTCGGTTTGTAGTTTTTCGAGGTCCATTTTATGAATTAAATTCAACGGAGGAATGTTATGAGAAATAAATGGATGTTAGAGGAATATTTCATGAACGGAATGAGAAATGCTTGAGACATTTTTGAGTTTTGAATGGCCCGAGAAATGTTTGAGGAATTGCTGGACAAAGGGCTGCTTGAGGAATGAATGGGCGGAGGAATGTTTGAGGAATCTGCGAGAACTGTCTGACGAATGAATGTGTGATTAATGCTTGAGAAACGTTTGAGGTCTCAAGTGCTGTCAATTTAGCTTTTGAAAAGGGCTTGAGGCATACATAATTCATTACGTGGTCTTGTTCGTGCTTGAGGTTGCCTGATTCATTCCAAGCTTCAGTGATCTAGGACAAACTGTCGCTGAACGTTTACCTACTAGGCCTTTGAGTTCGCGGTTGCTGGCGGATCATACACTGATAGAACGGTTTTGTGGTGACCAACCAAATTTTATCGGTGGCCACAAAATCCTGTTGTTAATATAGACATCACAAAATATTTTGTAGCGCCAACAAAAGTTTTTTGTCGTTCCAGCATTTAGTGGCAACTGCAAAATTACGTTTGTGGTCACCGACAACTTAAATAGTCCTCGCCAGGAGCGCGGTACTCGGCCCCTGGACCTCTCACGGGCGAGCGCAGTGTGTTACCTTTGCGCCATCTTGAGCGACTTAAATGCACTGTCTGGAGTACGTAGAAGTCATAACATGTGGCCCACACGACAAGGCCTGCACACTTCACCTCATGGTAAGTTAATATTCTGAAATCACTTACGTGCAACATTTGCTTATTTAGAAGAAACTAATTACATAAACCGATGTTCTTCAGAATATCCTTCATTAATTAGTTCGGAAGCTGATGCAAAGAAACGAACACGGACAAATATGGCGTCGTGGCCAGACAGAAGGCGGCCACTTCAAGTATGCCAGCCAGTGCGCACGCGCAGAATAGGCCTACCATTGATGTAGTTTTGCAGTCGCAGCAAAATTTCATTACTGTGGATGATATTAATGCCATTGCTGCCAACTAAATGTTTTGGTGGCAGCCAATAAATTTATTGTCAATAAGCAAATATGTTAATGAGCACTAATTAGCGTTGGTACTTGTCAATCGACGTGTTATTGGGCACCACAATCTGTATATCTTTATCAGTAACATAATTTCACCTTAGAAAGCATCAACCAAACCGTTCTTGTAGCGACTAAAAAATCTTTTCTTTCAGTGTAGCGAGTTTATAATGTGACGAGTTAATGGTAGTTAATGCCAATAGGAGAGCTTGGGTTGGCTGCACCTACTTGCCATTACTACATACTAATATCTGCAGTATCAAATATGGCGGGCCGAGCGGCTAAGTGGTTAAAAAAGCAGATTCTGACATAATGTATGAAATAATTTCGAAAAGCAGATTCTGATATCATGTACGACATAGTTTCGAAAAGACGAGTTTGATGGAATGGAGTGGAGAGATTTAGGCGGCTCTTAACATCGAGGTCTTGAGAGCCGATGAGGGTGAACTGATATGAGCACGGAGCAGCGCCGGAATGTAAGGGAGGGAGAAATGGGAAATCCCTGAGAAAGCCCACTGACCAGCGGAATCATCCGGCACGATTCCCACATACACGAGTAACCTGACCACCACACTACAGCGGCCCCAACGCGTTTGATGAAAGGCCACATGTAATCTTTGAGTTTTTTTTAAGTCATGAAAGACGGTTATATACATAACTTTTATTTATAAACATTAGCTGTTAGTTCCTCAATGCTGTTTGCTTTTCGTAAAATGTGGGGGTATTTACTCTGCTCTGAAATCCTAATTTTTTTAAGAAAGTAATGTTTGAATTCAGTTAACTCCGATTTTTTTAAATTAAAATAATATTATTTCAAACCTAGTAGTAGATTTACACGGATTCAATAACAGAAAAAGATAGCGAATGTTGTATTCTGCAATATACTGTACAATTTCAGTTTGGATCAAACAATATAATTTTTTTTTTAGTGGAATACGTTAATATTTTTAATTAAAAATATAGATTTAATTATAAAATGCTATTGTCTGGTAATATAAAATGAAATGATAATACGTGGTTCCGCCGATCTCTTCGTGTGAATTCGCCATCACATGTAGCTAATCTTCAGAATTAAAAAAACAATTAATCGGGCGAAAAAATGTTGATCTTGCATAACCCGTACCTATAACACAAACATGACCAGCACAGAGCAGGTGAGTACACAGAGGTGAGAAAGCCGCTTATATCGCGAACTCCAACCGCACACGGGGTCGCGGTGGTTGAGCGGTTAGCCTGCTCGCCTCCCACCAAGGCGAACAGGGTTCAATCTCTGACTGGGTCACTCCCGGGTTTTGGCATGTGGGAATCGTGATGGACGATGCCGCTGGTTGGCGGGTTTTCTCGGGGATCTCCCGTTTCCCCCGCCCTTTCATTCCGGCGCTGCTCCATACTCACCTCAATCACCCTCATCGGCCCTCAAGACCTCGGTGTTGGGAGCCACCCAAATCTCTTCACTCACTCACCCAACCGCACACGCCAGCAAAATTGCGTCATTGACCAGCAACGTGTTGGAA
>NQII01000267.1:485085-517465 GCA_002778355.1 Clitarchus hookeri
ATGTCCCGCGCAGGAGAGGGGCAGCACGCGCCGACGATGGAGGGGGAGGCCCCAGCACCTGGCCTCGGCGGGTCTTTGTCCCCCTCCCATCGCCCTCGGCCAGAGGTCAACAATGACCTGGCCGGCTACCTACCACCTCTCCAGCCGCCCTGCTTCCCGGCCAGACCCACCTCGCCACGTGCGTGTGGTCCAGTGAGCGAGCGCATAGCCACCGAGCAACGATGCCATAATCTTACGAAAAATCTAAAATCATCACATTTTTAGCGATAACCGGAACTACGCTTTTTTCTCAGGAACCTTTCGTCTTTTACAGTATCTCTCTTTGGCCTCTCTTACGTGTATTTTAAGCTTCCTAAAATAATTTTTTACACATATGAAAACCTATACTAACAAAATCAGTATTTTTAAAGTACCCATCCAGTCAGTGGTAAGTGTTACTTCTGGACCGATAGATTCATGTCAGTGGTGTCGATTTTAGTCATTATCATAGCGTCACTTTGACATCACTATCGATAAGGGGGACCTGGGGGAAGTCCAGGGAAATAAGAAAACTTCCTTCTCACTACTGCATGCAATCATTATTTTACTGTGACCAATAATATTTTTTTTTCCACCATTATGAGAAACCACCGTGATTTCAATTTTTGATGTTCTTAATTTGTGCCACCTATATTCAAAATATATAATAAAAATAGGAAATTTGCCTAGGCACCAAAAAAAAGGGGGGGGGGTAATTACGAATTTACTCGTAAGGGTAGTTTATTGGGAGTTGGTACTCGTATTTTCTACAGAGTGGTCTCNGGGGGGGTAATTACGAATTTACTCGTAAGGGTAGTTTATTGGGAGTTGGTACTCGTATTTTCTACAGAGTGGTCTCGGTGACTTGACTTGCATTAAGTATTTTCCTATGGAAAGTTGCATACATGATTTTGGGGCTTGACTTCCAATACTAAATGGCGATGCATTTTTTCAAACGTTTGCATAATTTTCACATCTTATCCACGGAATTATTTGAAAATCAACGATCTCGGTAAGTTTGGCACACAGCTAAGGTTCAGTCTACTCAGGCTAGGAGCAAACGAGATTTGTTATGGAAGAGTTTGTCATAGGGAAAGTTTCCGCTCTAGGGGCGCTGATGTTCCAAAGAGGTTGCTTTTAAGCTGGTGGTAAATGGAGAAATTCCATTTTTTAGTGTCTGAAAGCCTACAAACATTGTGATGTACTAACTGCACGTCCCGGCAGATCCGACTGCATTAGTAAACTACGTGCAGCGTATGTGGCTGCCGTCACAATGCTGCAAAAGATACTGGGCGAGGGGCAATGTGGCTAGCTACAATAGTATGCACCATTTGAAAACATGTACCTTCAACCTCACCGGTTAGACCTATATTGTTTTTGTCACTGCCGTGATTGATAGGACATTTTCAGCAGTTGCCAGACATTCAGTTTCCGCGCCAGTCACATTTACTTTATTATTGCGGAGAGTTTTCTTTTGCTTTACGGAATATTTACTGACAAACACCGGAAAAATCTCGAATTCAATTAAACTTCTATTAAAAATTTATTGGCAGTTTTATAGGAACAGAATACTTTTTCTTATAAAACTTCAATATTTATTAACTTGATAGCAAACGGACAAACCTTTTATCCTGCAACATGTTTTGTACTGGTAAAGTATAACTGCATAATAAAAACCGTAAATAATGTTTGAATTTCGTAGTGCCACATAAAATATGAGGCCTCAAAAATAGCTTTGTCCAAGGCCCCCAAAATTCTTTGGGCAACCCTAAATTGGGGCTGTGACGTCACATCTTTGTTGTCTGAATTCGCAGCAAGGGCATAGATTCGCCAAAATACACCCTTCTTGACTCAAACACTTGGCAGTTTTTCGATGTTCAACTGTTTGAAGTATTTAATTTTTTGGTGTTAACATTTCCTCCATTTTCTATTGGCTCCCGCACATACAAGACGAAGGTACGGATGAACCATCAGCACCGAAGAAAGTTAAAACATGTGATTATTTGTGTGCGTTTTTTTTAACGGTGCATACTTTCTACACTTGAATTATTTGTAGGCCTATCGAATATATTGTTGGTGTCAACGCATGATGCTGTAAAATTTGCACAAGTAAGGAAAATACACGATGCCTGTTTTACTGGTAGGAAAAACTCATGGATCAAATTTTACATGAACATGGGTGTCCGAATTCAACAGAAGTACACTTCCCCTAGATCAAGTGAACAAGGGTGCGAAATACTGAATACGACGACAGCCATAGTCAGAAGTAGTGAAGTGGTTTGGGAAGCTCTTAACAACGAGGATATGATGGCTGATGAGGGCGAAGCGAGGCGGATATGGAGCAGCGCCGGAATGCAAGGACGGGAGAAACTGGAGATCCCCGAGAAAACCAGCCGACCGGCGGCATCGTCCGGCACGATTCCCAAATGCGAAAACTGGGAGTGATACCGTCGGGCATAGAACCAGGTTAACCTTGGAGGGAGGCGAGTCCTCTAGCCACTGCACCACCGCGGCCCCAGTCAGAGGTAGCGAACTAACGTTTCAAACGACATATTTACGTAAACAATGAGCTAACTCTAGTCACAGCCTTGTTGTTAAAGGCTGGGCTACAGTTTATTTATCACACGTACAGTATGAGCACGGACATACAATACACGCACTGCACAAATATTTNAAGGCTGGGCTACAGTTTATTTATCACACGTACAGTATGAGCACGGACATACAATACACGCACTGCACAAATATTTCAGCTGCAATTGATGCCGCACACGCCCAAACGTTCCGGAAGTTGTTCAAAATTTTTAGGATGTGATTTTAGAATCAACTTGCTAATGTGTGTTGGCAGCATTGGCAAATAATATTTTATTTTGTTATTGATGTGGGTACTCTTTTCGTAACGTGCTGTGCTAGGTATCAAAATGTACGAAACGTCGAAATTTTGTTCGTAACCCTACAATGACTGAAAATATTAAATCAAAACAAGCATGCCGCCAATTTTTCCGAACTCCCAACAAATTCATTAATTTTTCAACTATTTTCATCTTTACATGAACTCGGTGGTGTCCACGTTCTGATGACCACGCTCTGTGCACAGAGCACACGCACAGGAAGTACAGAATACAGCCGACATTTCTGTGCGCCTCGCCTGTGTTATTTTGTTGTGAGTGTGGTGTGCGTGATTNGACATTTCTGTGCGCCTCGCCTGTGTTATTTTGTTGTGAGTGTGGTGTGCGTGATTGTGTTGAGTGTCGCGCTTACACATTTCTACTTTCTGTGCCCGTGCTACGTTCTCTGCTAAATCAGAGTTGTAGTCCGGCCTTTGGGCAGTTCTAGAGGAAAAAACTCTAGTTTAGAAGTAGGACATGGAAGTTGGTTAGTACGCATTCTTCTGCAACAGACTTCCGTTCGTTCACGAGGTTACGTATATAAAACCTTAAGGTAATTCTGCCCTGGGTTTGTAAAGCGTTTTTAAATGTTACATTAATGTATTAGTTTCACTTGTGGTATCACTTCACATTGCCCTTTATCATTATACCTTCATTATTTTTCTGTTCATTTATGACCATCTAAGTCACATACTGTACTTGTGCAAAGTTTTAATAGCTTATTTATAGTGCATGCCTATTTTACCCTGGGTTCAGTAGTATTCCTACCTACTATGTGGAGCAGTCACTGCCTCGATTTGTGCTCATAAGAACATACAACAAATATAGAAGTCAGCAAAATAAAAATAATGGCTACGGAATACTGTCGCACTCAATGAACAGATGAGAGCATCATGTCAGTCAGTAATTTTGAAGGTCATTAAAGGCTTGCTGACTATAAGTAGCATGAAAAAGGTTGCAACTGTTTCACAAAACAAGTTTTCGAACAATCCTCGTTGATTACTGCTTCTAACGTAAAATATAAGTTCCAAAACACGACGTCGAAGTTGTTTATTGTCCAAATAAAATACTCAGATTCTAATTTTGAGCCTACTTTCCTTGGAAAGACAGACATATGAAATAACGCGAATGTCTGTCTGGATGTATATCGCCACCTAACTACTTTTTAACCCGTTAACAGAATTCTACCAAACACAGTACACATATAGTACTTAATAAAAGACATCCGACTTTTTTTGTTTTCAACCATGTTTATCACATATTTTCAAAATTGCGACCGTTATTAAATTAAGGGCGCTATGTCATATCTCCGAGAACCATTTATCTCATTTAAACCAAATTTAGTATTTGGAGAGTGCATCTTGTAAGCATTGAATATGGAATGGAATCATGTTATTGGTGCACCATTTTGGAAGACAGCGCTAAATAAATAATAAATCTTTAAAGTAATAAATACCACGGGATCTACTCACCCGATTCCTACCAAATTTGGCATGTAAGTAGTGCTACTATAGGAAATACAAATATGTACCACTTACAGGCATAAGGGACTTATTTAAAAAATGGTGGCCATATCAATATTTAAGTTTATTTGCCATACGGTTTGACCAGTTTAGACCAAACTTGTTATGTTAAAAGTACCCATTAAAAGCATCAAATATGCCACACATGGCCTCTTTTGTTGGTCATTTTGTAATTTAGCGCCACATGAAAATGTTAAGGCTACCGCCTACCTGGAGCTTTCTTTCGTGTTTGAGGTCGAGAAGCGCAAGAGCGATAAGGGTGGCACTGCCACGCGCATCAAGTGCGCCATCGCCGCTAAGCGCAAGGCTCTGAACTGGCATGCAGTGATCTAGTCGCACTGCGTGTACCTATGGGACTTTCGGCGGTAACCTTATAATTTTATTGGTGGAAAGTTTGTAGTAAGGTTTAGTGCAGGGCCGTTGAGTAGTTTTATATGTATTTGGTGCGTATACGTTGAGATACAGCGCTTTGAAAAACAGTTTTTAGCTTTTTTGAAGTACTCTGAAATTGTTTTTCTAACGGGCGTGATATTTTGATAGTACTCAACCGCCCTCATCTCTAGTGCATGTGTGTGTTCCTTTCGTATATCAGCACATTGGACGCACGTTTAATATGTTCGTGGAAAGACGTTTATTTCAAACACACTGCAACGTTGTTCAAACACCAGATAGACGAGGAAATAATCAACGGGTTCCTTCCAAATTTGGTAAACAAGTAGTACTGTGGTACGTCATGTAAAATAATTGGTTTTAAGTGGGTCAGGCCATTATCATCGAAATTGCGTCTATATAAACACTTTAACTTACTATATCATATCTACGAAACCATGTCACCAACTTCAACCAGACTTTGTATACTGAAAGTATCTGTTACAGCTNCTTACTATATCATATCTACGAAACCATGTCACCAACTTCAACCAGACTTTGTATACTGAAAGTATCTGTTACAGCTGTCAACACCGATTACTACCAAATATGGCAAACAAGAAATACTATGGTAGGCCATGTAAACGGATATGTTTTAAGAGCCAGACACTTAATTGTACTATATATATACGAATACTATAGCCACTCGGCCTTCATACTTTTATATTTTTACGTAGCGCTCTTAGCCGTTAGGTCATCCCGCGCTACAACCNAAAGGCTGGGCTACAGTTTATTTATCACACGTACAGTATGAGCACGGACATACAATACACGCACTGCACAAATATTCCAGCTGCAATTGATGCCGCACACGCCCAAACGTTCCGGAAGTTGTTCAACATTTTTAGGATGTGATTTTAGAATCAACTTGCTAATGTGTGTTGGCAGCATTGGCAAATAATATTTTATTTTGTTATTGATGTGGGTACTCTTTTCGTAACGTGCTGTGCTAGGTATAAAAATGTACGAAACGTCGAAATTTTCTTCGTAACCGTACAATGACTGAAAATATTAAATCAAAACAAGCATGCCGCCAATTTTTCCGAACTCCCAACAAATTCATTAATTTTTCAACTATTTTCATCTTTACATGAACTCGGTGGTATCCACGTTCTGATGACCACGCTCTGTGCACAGAGCACACGCACAGGAAGTACAGAATACAGCCGACATTTCTGTGCGCCTCGCCTGTGTTATTTTGTTGTGAGTGTNACACGCACAGGAAGTACAGAATACAGCCGACATTTCTGTGCGCCTCGCCTGTGTTATTTTGTTGTGAGTGTGGTGTGCGTGAGTGTGTTGAGTGTCGCGCTTACACATTTCTACTTTCTGTGCCCGTGCTACGTTCTCTGCTAAACCAGAGTTGTAGTCCGGCCTTTGGGCAGTTCTAGAGGAAAAAAATCTAGTTTAGAAGTCGGACATGGAAGTTGGTTAGTACGCATTCTTCTACAACAGACTTCCGTTCGTTCACGAGGTTACGTATATAAAACCTTAAGGTAATTTTGCCCTGGGTTTGTAAAACGTTTTTAAATGTTACATTAATGTATTAGTTTCACTTGTGGTATCACTTCACATTGCCCTTTATCATTATACCTTCATTATTTTTCTGTTCATTTATGACCATCTAAGTCACATACTGTACTTATGCAAAGTTTTAATAGCTTATTTATCGTGCATGCCTATTTTACCCTGGGTTCAGTAGTATTCCTACCTACTACATGGAGCAGTCACTGCCTCGATTTGTGCCCATAAAAACATACAACAAATATAGAAGTCAACAAAATAAAAATAATGTCTACGGAATACTGTCGCACTCAATGAACAGATGAGAGCATAATGTCAGTCAGTAATTTTGAAGGTCATTAAAGGCTTGCTGACTATATGTAGCATGAAAAAGGTTGCAACTGTTTCAAAAAACAAGTTTTCGAACAATCCTCGTTGATTACTGCTTCTAACGTAAAATATAAGTTCCAAAACACGATGTCGAAGTTGTTTATTGTCCAAATAAAATACTCAGATTCTAATTTTGAGCCTACTTTCCTTGGAAAGACAGGTATGTGAAATAACGCGAATGTCTGTCTAGATGTATATAGCCTCCTAATTACTTTTTAACACGTGAACCGAATTCTACCAAACTCAGTACACATATATTACTTAATAAAGACATCCGACTTTTTTTTGTTTTCGACCATGTTGATTACATATTTTCAAAATTGCAGCCATTATTAAATTTAGGGCGCTATGTCATATCTCCGAGAACCATTTATCTCATTTAAACCAAATTTAGTATTTAGAGAGTGCATCTTGTAAGCATTGAATATGGAATGGAATCATGTTATTGGTGCATCATTTTGGAAGATAGCGCTACAATATTTTAGTTTATTTGCCATACCGTTTGACTAGTTTAGACGAAACTTGTTATGTTAAAAGTACCCATTAAAAGCATCAAATATGCCACACATAGCCTCTTTTGTTGGTCATTTTGTAATTTAGCGCCACATGAAAATGTTAAGGGTACCGCCTACCTGTAGCTTTCTTTCGCGTTTGAGGTCGAGAAGCGCAGGAGCGATAAGGGTGGCTCTGCCACGCGCCATCACCGCTAAGCGCAAGGCTCTGAACTGGCATGCAGTGATCTAGTCGCACTGCGTGTACCTATGGGACTTTCGGCGGTAACCTTATCATTTTATTGGCGGAAAGTTTGTAGGAAGGTTCAGTGCAGGGCCGTTGAGTAGTTTTATATGTATTTGATGCGTATACGTTGAGATACAGCGCTTTGAAAAACAGTTTTTAGCTTTTTTGAAGTACTCTGAAATGGTGTTTCTAACGTGCGTGATATTTTGATAGTACTCAACCACCATCATCTCTAGTGCATGTGTGTGTTCCTTTCGTATATCAGCACATTGGACGCACCTTTAATATGTTCGTGGAAAGACGTTTATTTCGAACACACTGCAACGTTGTTCAAGCACCAGGTAGGCGAGGAAATAATCAACGGGTTCCTTCCAAATTTGGTAAACAAGTAGTACTATGGTACGTCATGTAAAATAATAGGTTTTAAGTGGGTCAGGCCATTATCATCGAAATTGCGTCTATATAAACACTTTAGCTTACTATATCATATCTACGAAACCATGTCACCAACTTCAACCAGACTTTGTATACTGAAAGTATCTGTTACAGCTGTCAACACCGATTACTACCAAATATGGCAAACAAGAAATACTATGGTAGGCCATGTAAACGGATATGTTTTAAGAGCCAGACACTTAATTGTACTATATATATACGAATACTATAGCCACTCGGCCTTCATACTTTTATATTTTTACGTAGCGCTCTTAGCCGTTAGGTCATCCCGCGCTACAACCGCCCAATTGGTGGGAAAGAGGGATCACGCCCTCTCATCGCAGGTGGCCCAGCTACGCACCTGAAGTAACCAAATTCCAAGCCCCAACCTGATTCAGAAGTACGACCAAGTACACCATACCACAAAGTTCTGAGACCCTCGCCCTCAGATACCAAGCGTGTGGTCTGGCCGGGGATCCATACTTTTAGTTTCTTACCAGGAAACAACCGAAGCGGGTTGCCACTCACCGCCTGGTCTTTCTTTGAGAGGGGGAATCTCTCCAGACCTCCTCCAGCATACGGAGTAAACCACTGCCAGTGCGAGTCCAACCTCTAGTACACCAGAGAGAACCTCTGGTGGGGCCAACCCGATCAGCCCGTGCTCCAACTTATTTGCCATGGCACTTATTATACTGTAAAATATAGCTGCCGTGCAATCGTTTTAGCATAGAATACCATATCTNACTTATTTGCCATGGCACTTATTATACTGTAAAATATAGCTGCCGTGCAATCGTTTTAGCATAGAATACCATATCTACGAAACCTTGTAACCAATTTCACCTTAACTTTGTATGCCGGCATTATCTATACAGGCTTAAAATAAGCTATTATATAAACTCTTTTATCCACCATTTTGNCTTAACTTTGTATGCCGGCATTATCTATACAGGCTTAAAATAAGCTATTATATAAACTCTTTTATCCACCATTTTGGAATATATCACAACACGAAGAATTAAACTTTTATGTCGTGCCTCGGGAAACAATTAGCTGATTCCCACTACATCCATTCGACAAGTTATACTTTTATAAACCATCACAATTTATATAATTTAAGGTGACAAGTCACATATTTTAAAAATAATAGACCTATAACTATTTTAGGTTAGTGTGCCACATGTCTTACATAATTTGAACCAAACTTTACATACTGGTAATATCTATGGCAAACACCAAATGTGGCAATACATGGCATTTTAGCCCGCCATTTATGAAGATAGCAACACATTATAATATGAAGTTATTATTACTTATCTCGGAGATCAATCAACTGAGCCGCACCAAATTTTGCACGCATGTACTTAGTAAGCTATGTAAACCTACATGTTTTAAGAGAGACAGGTTTTTTTAAATGAATGTTTTTATATTAGACTGTTATATTTAGGGCCACCTGTTTTTCGCGAAAAGATTTATGCACACGCCAGGTCCCAATACCCTACATGCATACCAGCAGTGCTGTTTTTCTTACTGGCGGCGTGTCCCTGTGAGAAGGCATTTTCTTACTTCACTGGCCAATCATAATTAGGTTACTCCGATACTGCACGTTTGTAATTCTCGGGCAGACACCTAAGACGCGTGTGAGTTAAAACCATCCAACCGTGGTACTGGTTCTGAACTAACGTGTTTAGGAGTACAACTATTTGTGGAATTTTTTTTCAAAAAAGCAGGCGTAAACAAATTTTATTAGTATTTCCTGTCATGGCAGGCACTGAACGACTGACATTAGCTAACTTCCGTGTTGTTAACAATGTAAAATATTATAGTCAGGTTGGCATTCCAACCTGATGTATTTTTTTAATGGCCAAGTAAGTTCGCTTGTGCTCTGTTTATTTTATTTCGAGCGATAAGGGAGAGGGGACTTTAGTTTAACGTCTTTCGTGAGACGGCATTGTTTTCCGATTTTTTTTTTACGATAGTGTGTTGTTTTGAATTACATATTGTTTTGATGGAGCAGTGGAAAATTTTGCTCCTACGAAAATAACATTCAAATTATTATTATATTTTCGGAAGTTTTAAATTTAATGAAAGAAAACGTGATACATACGTTGCTGTTCGTACAAATGCAGCAGTAAACACACGCACACTTTTACCGAAGTTAACCTTACAATGGTTTGATTTACAATATAAGAAAATAAACTAATACCATTTTTACATTACAAAAGAGTTGAAAGTGCAACTTTTTAGGCCACGTGTATTTCATACATTAAGGTAATTATTTATAAATACATTATTTACACAACGCGCTAACTTACTGATTGTAATTCACAACCTCGTAAACACGTGATTTTCTATGGAAATCTTTGCACGGTTATTTCACTAAAATCACGTTTGCCCGTCACTGACATGAAATCATTTATTTACATAATTATTCAGTAAAATCAACACTTCCCTCATTTCCTGAAACCAACAAACTTAAACTTCGGTACGTAAATTATATTTGTGTCGCTGTCGCTTCATAGCGGACGCCGGTTGGAAAATGGCTGATCAAGCTGTTTGACGAAGCGGTAAACACATGCCGATAATATTACGTTTCACTTCAGAGAACTTACAAAACCGGTAACTACGACTAACTATGCTTAATGAAAGCAAATATAAAAATAGTTAACTACCTTTAAAATATTCCGACAACGCCAACAAGGTACCCGCATAAACATGATGTAAAACAGCGCATGCACAATGGCATTCGCCGGAATGGAAACGTTTCACTGATCGCAAGTGTCCGCATGCTACGTCATAATTGCTATACATGTTTTTAAAGCCAATACACTAAAAGCCAAAAGAATTGCATATTGATATAAAAACATTGTCTAATTTAAACCACAAATGTTTTAAGTACAATTAAAGTTTTAAATTACAACTTTTAATTCTGAGGACTATTTTATCAATATCACCAACATAACATACATCCCGCAGTAATTCATCAGCTGATACAATACTTTGTAAACAAGAGTTTCTACTGTTTACATACTGTATAGGTTGATCACATTGTCTGTCAAATTTTACCCCACTTAAATGAAATGGACAATATCATCCCCACGCAGTTGATCGTACAAGTAAATCCTCTAAAGCTCCCGTCTACCTGGCACTTGAACTGCGTTGCCGAGTGTTTTAAAATACACGCACACAGACCACATTGGCAAGGGTGCAGTTGGTTGCCTGCCAGGTACCCTTAGAAACTTTGTTTCTTCGACAACCGTTAGCTTTACAGAGTTACAGCGAGACAACGTTCTTGTACATTAATGTACACATGATTATGACGTCATTAAAAACGATAAACACCCTAAGGTTTCGCACATTTGTTGCATAATAGCATGGAAGTCGCTATGTTTCTCAATGAACCGTTCGCAGATTTCAGATCTCGATTCAAGACCACACTATTCAAGGAATGGTCCTTACATCACGAGTAGGTTTTATTATTTTGAATTAAAACTATTTGAAATATCGAGTTTCAAGGTAACCTACCTCCATTATGAATTGCGGTAGGACATAGGTCGTATAATGTTTTCTACCTCATTTTTCATAGGGAATCACCTCACAACGTTTGTAGCTGTAATTCTGGATAATCCTATGTGTGCGTAGATGTTGACTCAACAANTTAACTTTGTATGCCGGCATTATCTATACAGGCTTAAAATAAGCTATTATATAAACTCTTTTATCCACCATTTTGAAATATATCACAACATGAAAAATTAAACTTTTATGTCGTGCCTCGGGAAACAATTAGCTGATTCCCACTACATCCATTCGACAAGTTATACTTTTATAAACCATCACAATTTATATAATTTAAGGTGACAAGTCACATATTTTAAAAATAATAGACCTATAAATATTTTAGGTTAGTGTGCCACATGTCTTACATAATTTGAACCAAACTTTACATACTGGTAATATCTATGGCAAACACCAAATGTGGCAATACATGACATTTTAGCCCGCCATTTATGAAGATAGCAACACATTATAATATGAAGTTATTATTACTTATCTCGGAGATCAATCAACTGAGCTCCACCAAATTTTGCACGCATGTACTTAGTAAGCAATGTAAACCTACATGTTTTAAGAGAGACAGGTTTTTTTAAATGAATGTTTTTATATTAGAATGTTATATTTAGGGCCACCTGTTTTTCGCGAAAAGATTTATGCACACGCTAGGTCCCAATACCCTACAGGCATACCAGCAGTGCTGTTTTTCTTATTGGTGGCGTGTCTCTGTGAGAAGGTATTTTCTTACTTCACTGGCCAATCATAATTAGGTTACTCCGATACTGCACGTTTGTAATTCTCGGGCAGACACCTAAGACGCGTGTGAGTTAAAACCATCCAACCGTGGTACTGGTTCTGAACTAACGTGTTTAGGAGTACAACTATTTGTGGAATTTTTTCGCAAAAAAACAGGCGTAAACGAATTTTATGAGTATTTCCTGTCATGGCAGGCACTGAACGACTGACATTAGCTAACTTCCGTGTTGTTAACAATGTAAAATATTATAGTTAGGTTGGCATTCCAACCTGATGTATTTTTTTAATGGCCAAGTAAGTTCGCTTGTGCTCTGTTTATTTTATTTCGAGGGATAAGGGAGAGGGGACTTTAGTTTAACGTCTTTCGTGAGACGGCATTGTTTTCCGATTTTTTTTTAACGATAGTGTGTTGTTTTGAATTACATATTGTTTTTATGGAGAAGTGGAAAATTTTGCTCCTACGAAAATAACATTCAAATTATTATTATATTTTCGGAAGTTTTAAATTTAATGAAAGAAAACGTGATACATACGTTGCTGTTCGTACAAATGCAGCAGTAAGCACACACACACTTTTACCGTAGTTAACCTTACAATGGTTTGATTTACAATATAAGACAAATAAACTAATACCATTTTTACATTACAAAAGAGTTGAAAGTACAACTTTTTAGGCCACGTGTATTTCATACATTAAGGTAATTATTTATAAATACATTATTTACAAAACACGCTAACTTACTGATTGTAATTCACAACCTCGTAAACACGTGGTTTTATATGGAAATCTTTGCACGGTTATTTCACTAAAATCACGTTTGCCCGTCACTGACATGAAATCATTTATTTACATAATTATTCAGTAAAATCAACACTTCCCTCATTTCCTGAAACCAACAAACTTAAACTTCGGTACGTAAATTATATTTGTGTCGCTGTCGCTTCATAGCGGACGCCGGTTGGAAAATGGCTGATCAAGCTGTTTGACGAAGCGGTAAACACATGCCGATAATATTACGTTTCACTTCAGAGAACTTACAAAACCGGTAACTACGACTAACTATGCTTAATGAAAGCAAATATAAAAATAGTTAACTACCTTTAAAATATTCCGACAACGCCAACAAGGTACCCGCATAAACATGATGTAAAACAGCGCATGCACAACGGCATTCGCCGGAATGGAAACGTTTCACTGATCGTAAGTGTCCGCATGCTACGTCATAATTGCTATACATGTTTTTAAAGCCAATACACTAAAAGACAAAAGAATTGCATATTGATATAAAAACATTGTCTAATTTAAACCACAAATGTTTTAAGTACAATTAAAGTTTTAAATTACAACTTTTAATTCTGAGGACTATTTTATCAATATCACCAACATAACAACATACATCCCGCAGTAATTCATCAGCTGATACAATACTTTGTAAACAAGAGTTTCTACTGTTTACATACTGTAAAGGTTGATCACATTGTCTGTCAAATTTTACCCCACTTAAATGAAATGGACAATATCATCCCCACGCAGTTGATCGTACAAGTAAATCCTCTAAAGCTCCCGTCTACCTGGCACTTGAACTGCGTTGCCGAGTGTTTTAAAATACACGCACACAGACCACATTGGCAAGGGTGCAGTTGGTTGCCTGCCAGGTACCATTAGAAACTTTGTTTCTTCGACAACCGTTAGCTTTACAGAGTTACAGCGAGGCAACGTTCTTGTACATTAATGTACACATGATTATGACGTCATTAAAAGCGATAAACACCCTAAGGTTTCGCACATTTGTTGCATAATAGCATGGAAGTCGCTATGTTTCTCAATGAACCGTTCGCAGATTTCAGATCTCGATTAAAGACCACACTATTCAAGGAATGGTCCTTACATCTCGAGTAGGTTTTATTATTTTGAATTAAAACGATTTGAAATATCGAGTTTCAAGGTCACCTACCTCCATTATGAATTGCGGTAGGACATAGGTCGTATAATGTTTTCTACCTCATTTTGCATAGGGAATCACCTCACAACGTTTGTAGCTGTAATTCTGGATAATCCTATGTGTGCGTAGATGTTGACTCAACAANCATAGGGAATCACCTCACAACGTTTGTAGCTGTAATTCTGGATAATCCTATGTGTGCGTAGATGTTGACTCAACAACGCGCGCGGAGGACGAAGATTAGTCTACATCAGAATAGAACACGAAACACAAACGTTCTCTCTGTATATATCTTCCCCACAGACTCTTGTTTTTATAAAACAACTATTTTGCGTGTGAAATACACCGTTGTTACCTACATTAACTCTCTGTCAAATGAAGCGTGTAAAAAACTTAAAAAAAAAAAAAACACGTGTTTACTTACGAATACAGTTTTGGTAACGAATAATACAAACCATACGTTGTAACAGGTCTAATGAAAAAAAAAATNTGTTTACTTACGAATACAGTTTTGGTAACGAATAATACAAACCATACGTTGTAACAGGTCTAATGAAAAAAAAAATGTTGGGGTTTCAAGAGTTGGTAAATGAGCAGTTTGTATGCGCACTCTAACCTGTACTACTTCCACNTGTTTACTTACGAATACAGTTTTGGTAACGAATAATACAAACCATACGTTGTAACAGGTCTAATGAAAAAAAAAAATGTTGGGGTTTCAAGAGTTGGTAAATGAGCAGTTTGTATGCGCACTCTAACCTGTACTACTTCCACATTCCTAAAAAAAAATTCCGGCCACATTCCTATTAGTTGTATGCGAGGATTATGAAGAATAGACGGGTCCAACTGGGAAGAATGCTGCAACAAGGGGGGTAAACGACAAAAACAGCTAAAAGTGAAAGCCTGGCAGAAGGGAGCCTTCCTGTTTTCTCCATCTCGCGCTGTCGCACTGACAATAGTAAGGAACATGTTTCCCATTGCGGAGACATCTGTAAAAAATTATCCCCTGGAGGAGGCTGGACAACTGAGGGGGAGTTTGGGGCGCATTCAGACTCTCCCATGGCCGCCTTCTCATACAAACTAACCAGCACCTAGGCTGCGTCCGAATTCGCCCGAAGTACAGATTCGTGCGTAGCTGTCTCCAGAAGTGTACATACTCATGCGTACCTGCCCTCGAAAGTGACATCATCAGTACTGTCCAGATTGCAAGGTAAGTACGCAAGTAAACGGACATGCATTCTTCTCGCACCCCTGCGGCGCACATATGCCACCATTTTAAGAAGCAGTTGGTAGGTTGCAACTGATTTTCAACATGATTATTTTATGTATAGCTTATTAATGAAACATCACTACTTCGTAGGCACTGAATTTTAAACTAAGTTAATAATTGTTCGAAGCTGCAGAAGCTAAGGCGAAACAAGCTAACTCGATACAATCATCATGACTAAATGTTATGTAAGTCAAATTTAAATAATATTTAACCCTTGATTTAATCCTATAGCTTTCCGCAATAACCAAGCTCTGCGTCGATATACGTGCTCGATAAAAGTGATTAAGTGTCTATAGGCTGTTCGGTAAAGTGAGAACTTTTGAAATAATATTTTGAATAATCGTCAATTAATATATTTTATTGTAGCCTTAGACGTTAACTTTCGAGAGCGGTGGAATATACACACTGTGTTTATTACTTACATTGCAATATTTATTTAAAAATGTGGTAAAAGGCTAAAAAATTGTTGAAAGGAAAAAATAACTAGGACCTCAAAAGTGCTCACTTTACCGTAAACAGCCTATAATAGCAGTTGTCGAAGCATGAAAGTGCCTGTCGGAATTAGTCAAGTATGGTGCCAAGAGTAAGAGAAGTATGCAAGGGTGCAAGTACACAAGTAAATACCTAAATACGGACACGGCACGGAACAGCATCAGTCAACATTCTGGCTTGCCAGTCATTTGACAAATCCGGAACACTCTTCACAGACCTAACTGGCGTACACAAATGTGTACGTTCTGCAACATCACTGTCACAGAGATGATATTTTTTACATGAGCAGCTATAGGTTGGACTACGCTTGACTTGCCATCCCCACAACTATACTCTTTCTAGGAAATGTAGGGGTATAGGATATCCTTTATTTTTTATTGATGTTCCTTATGCTTTTAATTTGGCCTATGGCTTTCTATCGGACCACGTTAATTTCCCTCTACATGACAGGCATTTCATCACTTAAGTGGATTGTCATTTCTATCCATTATTACCCTTCAGTGGTTGTGCACGGTGGCCGGAATATGGAGGCGGTAAGAGGAGGAATCGAACCCGGTTCGTCTTGCAGAAGGCGAGCAGCCTGACTACCACGGCCACCTGCAGTTACGACGCGACAAATATGGTTTCAAACCTGCTTAATTATCCGTTGATCATCCTATAGCAGACACACTTCTCTGGGTCATTGGGTTGATGCACGCATAACTGAGCAGTTTTGAAACACAGCTTTAAAAGAGAAAACGTGTCTGCAGGGGGCCACGGTGGTGCAGCAGTCAGACTACTCGCCTCGCAACACGGCGAACCGGGCTCGAATCCTGGCGGGGGTCACCCGAATTTTAGCATTTGGGAGACATGGCGGACGTTGCCGTTGGCTGGTGGGCTTTCTCGAGGTATTCTCGTTTTCACGCTCTTGCATTATGTTGCTGCTCCATCTTCACCTCATTTCATCCTCACTCGTGCTCAAGTACTCGCTGTTAAGCGCCGCATTCGGACTCTCACTCGGTAGGACCTGGGTTCAAATCTCGGTCTGACCATCCTGATTTCAGCTTACCATGAGTTCCCGTAATCACTCCAGAAAAATTCTGGCCGTGGCCAATTCCTTCTCCGCTCCTGCTCCTCTGACAAACTTCTTCGACTTCTAATCACCTCACTACACGCCTCCCACCTAGATGGATCTGGTCCGATTCCCGGCGGGGCCACCCCCTGATTTTCACATGTGTGAATCGTGCCAGACGATACCGCTGGTCGGCGGGCTTTCTCGGGGATCAAGACATCGACGTTACCCGCCCAAATCTCTCCACGCTCTTATGACCTCTCTGTTGGCGAGACGTTAAGCTCTACCTACGTACCTACCGACACGTCTTGCAAGGCCCTTAGACAATAACAAGTATGCAACACCGTGGTAGCAAGCAGCCAATGAGAAGGTGACTTCTGCGCGGATATACAAACAACTGTGTGAAAACCAGCCTACAGCTCGTTGAACTAGAGAACAATATTTCCGCTATCTAAAAATATATGGTCAACCTTTTACTTTGAATTGACTTCACTCTCAGAGCCGACGAAAAGCCTCTATGAATTTGGGCGATATTGTCAGAATCGTTGCCATCAGATGATACTGATCAGGCACTTGGAGAATTGCTAGAGTTACCTGGCGGGAATTGCTAGAGTTACCGGTTTTTCTCCCCCAAAAAGCTTCACGCGTAAGCTAGACTTGTGTACCCCATGTGTGCCTTTAATCAACTTTGTGAGAAGACATTTTCTTATCTGTCTGGGCCAATCAGAATTGAGTTACTCCGGCACTGAGTGCACCATGATTCGCGGATAGACACCCAATACGCGTGACAGTAAAATCATCCAAACATGTGAGTGGACGTATTCTAAAGTGTTTCAGAGTCCAAATGTCAGTGAAAAATCCTCGCGAAAAGCGAAAATAGGTTACCTTGTTGTGTACTGCGGACGCCGACACTGCAACACCCACACATTTATGAAGACCTGTAGTGAAAGGTTGTAATGAATGTGTTACTTCACCAGTGTTATGAAATTCTCAGTAAATAAGAAAGAAAACACATATATAAATGCTTACTTCCAATGTGACTGCTTGGTGTAAGGAATACAGCATACATGCCACTCGAACAGATGCTGAACTACTGCGGGAAAAGCTGATTGAATGCAAGCTTCCAAAGTACTGCATAAATTATTATGATGGTATGATTGGACTGTCCATTGCCGACCATGAGACAGTCCAATCATACCACCATATTAACATGAACTCACCATTGCCATTAAACTTCAAAGATAAAATACTACATAAATGTCTGTCTTTTTTTCCGTGAAAGTGTTTTTGCATTTCTTATAGCTAGTAAGAAATGTGGTTCTTCAAACTGGGTGTACACATGCAAGTTTTGTTGGCGCCATTAGCCATGCCAACTAAACTGTCATGCAAGTAGAGGTTTACACTGAATTGAAAGGTTTCTGCAAACAGTGTGCCAGTGTAGTTAGAGAGTTGCTGGTGAGCGAATACGTGCGCAGCGATGTCAGACCACACCCCGGATATTCGCAGGGCATTAGCACTCGTTATTGGTGTATTGGCTAAGGAATTATATGAAGAGGAAAAACAGGGAAAAAATTGTGACGTACTGGGCGAGTAAGTGAATAGGAAGGAGGCCACATGTACGTGGGTCCAGGCTGATGGAGGAGTTAGAGGGCCTCATTCAAATAAAGCTTGCCCAAGTCTATAAAATTACACCAAAGCGACAATGCACTGCATTTGTGCGCACTCAGTTTAATAATATTTTGCAAAGAACTACTAGGAATTACCAACACATATATTTTCTGTCTTTTTTATTCATAATAATAAACAAAATATTAAAATTAATGGATAAAATATAAGTAAAATTCCAATTTAGAAATCAACCAAACACGTCATGAAGGGGGTTTTTTAAATGTTTATTTTACTAAAGAAGTGTGGAGATACTGCGAATGCGAATAGACTATACCTACTCTATCCACGTTTTTGGAAATTCATAACATAAGGTTGATTTTCAGATGTATTTTTGTCTTCTTCAAAATGCAAATTAATGCCATTACACATACATTTTAAAGTTTTAATCGCCTATTTGTAAAACTCGACGTCCAAATTACTTCTGTGTATTATAAGATGCTTTGAAATTATGGTATGTTAATATTCATTTTTCAGAGAAAGCGTTCAAAAATTCATAGATTAATATTTTGGTGCATATCCGTCCTCCAGATCCACGGAATTTTCAGGCCGGTTGATCTGGTGGATCAATTGGTTTCACCGGACTCAACCGAAACAGTAGTTTTCGAACGACCGGCGCACATCGGTGGGAGACTGCGTGTGCTCGGTCTCCACCACTGCAGCGGGCTGCGTAGTCGCTGGCGAGGTCACCAGCCAGCAGGTGGCGTGCGAAGGGGTTGTGGGGGCGGGGCTGCAGGATGGCCTCGCGCTGTCATACGACTCGAGAATGTATGGCAGTGCCAAGTGTCACCGTGTCCTCTGCCGGGACAACTAGTCACGACGCCCTTCCCTTTGTTCCCTGGCTCCTCGAGAGTTTCACCAAACGTGAGCGCTGCGTCGTCTTGCCAGGGACGAGTCGCTGAAACAACAATCCCAACTACTCTCTATGGCAAGAAAAGAAAGTTAAAGTAGCTACCCCATNATCGTCTTCCCAGGAACGCCAGGGACGAGTCGCTGAAACAACAATCCCAACTACTCTCTATGGCAAGAAAAGAAAGTTAAAGTAGCTACCCCATCCAAGGTGCGATTTTCAATTGCGTCGGAGCTAGAAAGCTGTTTCTGCATAAACATTATTTACATTAATTTTAGAGAAACACAATGTATTACGTTACATGCACAAATGCACTAAATAGCTTCATCCTTATTGATTCACATTGAATCAAGCTATTTAGTGCTTATATACTCTGTATACACTCTGNTAACGATGAAGCTATTTAGTGCTTATATACTCTGTATACACTCTGCTATATACTCTGCTATATATACCACAGGAGACTGGACACAGAGCCTTGATGTGTACTGTTCAAGTCATATATGACATCCTGTTACACACATGCACTTGTTTGTGTACACCAGGGGCAATATCAATTTTAATTGTGTGTTCTGTATGTTATACAATATGTTTTATTCAAAACATTTATTTTTGAAGTTATACTTCTTTTGGCGCGTCGAGGGTAAAAGTTTAGTGTACAACGGAAGTTGCGCACGCACAGTGTAACGAAATTCGACAGTGAACGTGGTAGGGGTACGATCCAACGCGCATGCGCGTATCGTCTAGCTATATACAAACGCAAGGTACACAACATAGCACGTGGTTATATTTAAAATCAAGAGAAAATCAGTTCTATAATATCAAAACCAAACAACCTACAACCTTGATTGACCAATCAAATGAACCGTGGAACCGTGACGTTTGTTTACCATACAATCATAAATGTTCAATGTGACCACCACGAGCGGCCCGAACGACATCTACGCGATAATAAAACTCGTTCCACACTCTTGTCAACATGTCCGGTGTTACGGTTTGGTTGGCGTCCGCAATTCTCGTTTTGAGGTCGTCAATTTTAGCCTGCAATGGTGGACGAAACACTTGATCCTTTATGTAAACCCAAAGAAAATAATCGCACAGGGTAAGATCCGGGCTTCTTGGGTGCCAGTGATGAAGAGCCTGGTCACCAGCTGCTCCTCGACCAATCCAGCGTTGCGGCAACGTCTCGTTCAGGTATCCACGAACAGCTAGGTGCCAATGGGGTGGCGCACCATCCTGCTGGAAAATGAAGTCCCCCGCCGCCTCTTCTAACTGAGGAAACAACCACTCTGTAAACATGTCCAAATAAGGGATTCCAGTAACAGTGGGCTCGTGAAAAAAGAAAGGGCCGAAAACAGTGTCTTTGGATACAGTGCAAAATATGTTCACTTTGGGGGAAGCGCGCTCGTGTTCGGTGGTTTCATGTGGAGGCTCCTGACACCATATCCGCACTTTGTGCCGGTTCACCTTACCATTTGTATGGAACGTCGCTTCATCGCTAAAAACCAGCTTCGACATGAAGGCATCGTCCACCTCGTTCTGGGCAAGAACGAACGCGTAGAAATCACGTCTGAGTTCTTTATCCCTTTCGGTAAGAGCCTGTACAAGCTGTTACTTGTATGGTTTGTACAGCAATCGATTTCGCAACACTGTCCATACCATCGATTGAGGAATTTGCATTTCCGGCTAGCTTGTCGAGTTGATTTTCTCGGACAGCGAACAAACGCTTGTTGAATTCGTTGCACATTCTCTTCAGACACACGCGGCCGCCCGGAACGTTTGCCTTTGCAAAGGCACCCTGTGTCACGGGACTGACGAAACCAACGTACGATACTCCACCTATCGGGAGGACGACGTCCGTATTTTCGACGGAATTCACGTTGAACAGTCGTAACTGATTCACATTTAGCAAACTGAATATCACAGAACGCCTTCTGTTGTTATGTCGCCATCGTGATGCGGACTAACAAACAACACACGCTCATAGTGCGACGACAGACGCTCCCAGTGTCATCTCTCGGCACATAAAGGAAACATCAGACCGTCCCCTTCACATTGACGTGTCGAATACGAGCTCGCTACCCCCTCATCACCTCAAACCGAGCGTTACGAAGGCCATCCAAACCGTAACACCGGACATGCTGACAAGAGCGTGGAACGAGTTTGATTATCGCGTAGATGTAGTTCGAGCCGCTCATGGTGGTCACATTGAATATTTATAAATGTATGGTAAACAAAATTCACGGTTACAAGGTTCATTTGATTGGTCAATCAAGGTTGTAGGTTGTTTGATTTTGACATTATAAACCTGCAAAGTTGGGGTATTTTTTTATACTCATCCTATATATGTTTGTTGGTAGGAGTAAAAATGAATACAGAATCAAAAGACAAACCACTTTCTTGATTCTCATTGTTTGGCATACGTTACGTTTACCTTATATTGAAGTTCGGTCATCTTATCACATGGGAACTTTATCTTTGCGTCACTGTTAAACACTGCTGCGCCCCCTACACCAGAACACAAATATAACTCAAAGTTACATAGTAAACTCCATTTTAACTTTAAAGTGAATCTACTTTCAGACCCTGTAAGTAGGAGGCAAAGTCGAGAAAAACCGGGATTGCCTTCATAAACTCTATCAGTCATCGGTCAAGTCCGTCGTACATCCCACACGCGAGTGATCAAAACTCGAACCTCCGTCAACGTAGGTGATCGCTACAAAAAATAACACACAGATTTCTTTTCCTCACTTTATTTGGGACTTCAACATTCTGTCAACGTTGCAGAGATAAAATAGCCGCTTATTCAGCGAACTCCAGCTGTACACTTCAGCAATATGGCGCCACTAGTCAGCAACATCTTGGAACGCCACTCGTCAATCAGCACTTCACTTACTAGTCAGTCGGCAGCTTAGCCAGTAGGGAACCTTCCGTAACACGTGACNTTTCATAAACTCTATCAGTCATCGGTCAAGTCCGTCGTACATCCCACACGCGAGTGATCAAAACTCGAACCTCCGTCAACGTAGGTGATCGCTACAAAAAATAACACACAGATTTCTTTTCCTCGCTTTATTTGGGACTTCAACATTCTGTCAACGTTGCAGAGATAAAATAGCCGCTTATTCAGCGAACTCCAGCTGTACACTTCAGCAATATGGCGCCACTAGTCAGCAACATCTCGGAGCGCCACTCGTCAATCAGCACTTCACTTACTAGTCAGTCGGCAGCTTAGCCAGTAGGGAACCTTCCGTAACACGTGACAGTCTGTCAGACAAAAGGCTCCTTCCCGCATCACCGCCCTGCCAATCAGAGAATGGGTACGCCCACATTAAAGGAACCGCTACGCAGTATCGTTCTGTGTAAGCTTATTATGGGGGTTAAACCACTCCCACAAAATTGCACGATATAACACAAAACTAAAATGTTTTTTTAAAAATTATAAACAAACATCGACAATCTCAGTTATAATTATCCTTACCAGAACAACACCCACCCCGTCCTATTAAAAGAGAAAATAATAATGAAAATGTGTCAGAACTGTACGCGCCTACCTGGAACTTTGCGTTTGAAGCCGAGAAGCGCGTGAGCGATAAGGGCGACACTGTCACACGCATCAAGTGCGCCATCGCCGCTAAGCGCAAGGTTCTAAACTGGCGTGCAGTTTTCTTGTCGCACTGCGTGTACCTATGGGACTTTCAGAGGTGACTGTGTTACTTTATTGGTGGAAAATCTGCAGTAAGGTTGTTTTAAGGACCCTTGAGTATTTTTGTATGGATTTGACGGGTATATTTCGAAATCCTGGGCTTTGAAAAAGCCGTTTTTAATCATTTTGGAGTACACTGAAATGCATGACCTTGAAAGCAGTCAACAGCCCTCGTCTGAAGTGTGTGTTCTTTTCGTAAATCCACACATTGGGCGCACGTTTAATAGTTTCTTGGGAAAACGCAGTTCAAGCACCAGGTAGACGGGAGTATTAAGGGAAAATAGAAAAGTAGAAAGTGGCATCAGTAGTTTAATCCACTGGCTTACATTACGTGTAATAATATCCTACTGTAAAAAATGTAATTTGCGACAAATTCAGCTTCCCGGGAATACATGTCGTAAGTATTGGGAGGCCCGTCGTAATGCTTCCTTATGGCCAGACGTCACCTTGAGGCATTATATATATTTTTTTTTACNAAGTATTGGGAGGCCCGTCGTAATGCTTCCTTATGGCCAGACGTCACCTTGAGGCATTATATATATTTTTTTTTACTAGCGATTCCCCTTAAGTTGACGCTCTGTGGCAGTGACCACGGCATGGTGGCAGTAGATGGAACTGGAGAGAAACTAGCGTTTACAATTATAAATATACATAATTATTGATAGAGCAATGTATGAACATGGGTATGATTATATTTGTGGATTCACTTCACAATAAGAAGAGCCTCAATTAGGAAACGCCAGTCTTAAAGAAAGATACGACTAAATGCTGTTTGTGGTCTGTGATTGTTGAGTTGAGAGATTTGGGCAGATCAACAACGAGGTCTCGAGAGCCGATAAGGGTAAAATGAGGTGAGAATGGTGTAGCGCTGGAATGAAATAGCTTAGGGGGGAGGGGGAGGGGAGATCCCCGAGAAAACTCGCCGACCAGCGGCATCGTCCGGCACGATTCCCACTTGCGAAAATCTGGGAGTCACCCGGCCGGGGATTGAACCCGGTTTGCCTTGGTAGAAGGCGAGCAGCCACAGTGGCCCCGGTGTTATGTGATATTAATGGTTAGGTATACCAAAAATTGAAAAATAAAGCACGTTTATGGGTGTTCATTGGCCGGAATAATAGAATCGTCGTGTGAAATTTGAACCGTGAATACAGAAGACGCTCTGTGTATGCGAGCGGCGGTTAAGGCATCGTAATTTTTCTATTGGAAAACCATCGTTAGGCANATACAGAAGACGCTCTGTGTATGCGAGCGGCGGTTAAGGCATCGTAATTTTTCTATTGGAAAACCATCGTTAGGCATAGCCAGAGTTATGGCAATGGGTAGTGTCGTTTGAAGGGTCTAAAAGCCAACCTGCTTAATAGTCAATATCACATTTTTAAACAGTGATATACTGTTTCTTTGCGTTTGTTTCTACAACGAACCCACACTCAACATTTTTTTTTTGTAACTTGATTACACACTAGTTTAATTACAAATTCATCACATGAAGTCTACTACCATCGAAAAACACTTATTTATATAAACGTTATGTTTATCCTAGTAGCAACCACGTTATTAAGGCTGNGTAGCCAGAGTTATGGCAATGGGTAGTGTCGTTTGAAGGGTCTAAAAGCCAACCTCAGTTGAACAAGGTCTATCTAGCTGTGTTCCGCCGACTGCTTAATAGTCAATATCACATTTTTAAACAGTGATATACTGTTTCTTTGCGTTTGTTTCTACAACGAACCCACACTCAACATTTTTTTTTTGTAACTTGATTACACACTAGTTTAATTACAAATTCATCACATTAAGTCTACTACCATCGAAAAACACTTATTTATATAAACGTTATGTTTATCCTAGTAGCAACCACGTTATTAAGGCTGTCCTAATGGAAAAACAGCCGTTCAGTGTTGCGACAGAGATGTTCACTACGCAGCACGATAAAGCCAAATCAGTCGTTGGATTACGAAAGGAACTAGCAGGGTTAGCTGGTTTGAAGTGAGCGACATTTACACTGAGCCCACAAGCCTTTCCAGGTACGTGAAGCTAGCTGCAATTATAAGTTGCTCACGGCAAAGTGAGCACTTTTGAAACCCTAGCTGCGTTTTTATTTCAGCCAATTTATATCCTTCCGCTACTCGTTAATCTAAACACTGCCAATGCGAGGAATAAACACAGTGTATGCATTTCACCATACTCAAAACCAGAAGTTAGAAGCCACAATGAAGTGTATTTACTAGTTGTTATGTGTTATGTGACTGCCTCAAAAAGTGCTCACTTTACCGTGGACAGCCTTTAGTATCATTAAAGTTATTGCTAAGTATTTAATTGTGATAAAAATATGTAATTGTTGTAAACTACGATGCATTTATTTTCTTAATTACCTTTGTCGTAATTAACCCGGTGTAACTTCCTCCCCTTCCTTTCAGTCAGTGTAAACCCACAACCTTCATCACCTGTTTTAAATAAATGTGTGGCTACGACACTGGCCACCAATAAACTGTTACCAGTACTCAGTAGGCGCTAACGTTTTCAGACTGTTGGTCATAACGTCTGACATTGCTTAGATGTAAGAACACGAATCGCGGACTCCAGCAACACACGAGCCAAATTCTAGTCGTCGTACAGGTAAGATTAAGGAAACAACTCCTCGCACATATAGGCTGTTCACGATTGATTGAGCACTTCTGAAATCAACTTTTGAAAAATGCCACTGCCCGTAACTGCAACTATTTTAACGGGCATGCACCCAATAAAGTTGGTAACGACACAGATAAAGTAGTTCCATATCTCAACATTGAATTAAATGTGTTAGGTAAACATATGTGAATACTGAAATTATATGTTTCGCTTTTTTTCGACGATTAACTAATTTGTAAAATATTTACTTTTATAATAATTTCACAATTGCACTTGACCGACGCATTAATAAAGTGATCAGGCTCACGGCAATATTAATTTTACTCATGGTCGAAAAAACTGCAGGCTCTTGAGCATGATAATGCAAGTTAAACATAGTTGATTCGTGGTTAAATTAATAATTTCGAAATCACCACTTAGTTTCTTCTATCCATTGTACAACCATAGAATATTGAAGAATAAAGAAGTGAAACCGCGAACTCCATCTGCACATGCCAACAAAATGTCCAAAACAATCGAATAATAAAAGAACACGTCTCTTTTGGTCCCGACGTATGACATAGCGTTATACTAATACTTTTAGAGTTCCGAACAAAAAATTTGTCCATTGCAACGTTTAAAATTATATCTACATTTATCTGTAAGGGCTACTTGAAAAATTATTCACTTATATGTAATTGGAAAAGGTAAATTCGTCAGATACGGTTAAATATTTTCTTTTGCCGTCGACTTGAAAGGTGTTCAGTAAACCTCAATACTTTTGGTGCTGCAGACGTAATATTACGTCACCAGAATCTAACTTAGTTGTATGCAGTTTGCCATAACATTATGACATCCACATTCTTTGAAGACACGGGCGAAGTACTACACACCAGATTTCTGAAAAGGTTCTCTGCAACGCAATGTTACGTCAGCAACACTCAAAGAGGAATTTACTCAAATGAACATGATACATTGTATATTATTCTAGGTAGGAAATAACAGTTGATTGGAACACCTTCAACTCGGCACTGTGTTAGCGTAGAACCGGCCAGTAGTGAAGGTTGTACAGTAAAGTTACTAGACTGTACGTGCCTGGCGCGTGAACCATTTAGGCGGTTGTAAATGAGAAAACAGAGACCAATAGAACTGATGGTCGTGCAGTCACGAATATATTACACTCACTTCTGGCTTGTCTTAATTGTCGAGAAATGTGCGCCGCACTCAAGAGCGTTAAGGGGAGTCCCTAGTAAACAATTGTGAACGACTCAGGATCACGTCTGGTAGTAAGAAAGCAAGACTGTTGTGTGGAATCCCAGGAAGCTGAATTTCTCGGCAAGTAGACGTGTAACAGTAGGACATTATCCCACGTTACGTAAACGACTGTATTAAACTACAATCGCAACTATGTAGCTTTTTCCTTTCCCTTAAGAGAAGTCCACGGCTGCGCATCCAAGGTCAAGAAGCGAGGGAGCGATACGAACGACACTAACACGCACGCCTAGTGCCTAATCGCTCCTACGCGCAAGGCGTGCAGTTTTTCCGTCGTGGTCCTGTACTGTGCAAATTAGCTCTGTAATAGCGAGGTTTTATTGCACGCGATGAAAGTACACAGGTTAAACTACGCCCGTGTGTTTGTACTTTTCTCTTGCCGCTTAAGGAAACTGCATAGGAAAGTTTTAAAAACGCGATATTTGATCATTTGCACGATTTTCTTTCTCCATGAATATACTCAATATAATAAAATTATAAACGTAGAGGCACAAATAATTGTTTTTTTTTTCTGGCGAAAAGCTTTATTTCCAGAACATTTATTTACCGAGATACACGAATACGCGCAAACAACGATTTCACAGGAAATGTGTCACACCGTGGACTCCTATTAAGAAAACTGCATAGGAAAGACCTAAAAATTATATTTCCAAACATCTTCACAGTTTGTTCCTCTTTGCGTGTATTTAATAGGATAGAACATAAAACGGTGGCTGTATATAATTTTTTTTTTTTTTTTTACATTTCCTGGGAAAAAATTCATATTCACAGCATAAATATTTGCATTGGTCCGCGTATACGCGTTAACACTGATTTTACAGACAATATTAGGTTAGGAAGTTCCTTTTGTATAGTCCATTCATATTTACTTGCAATTTTTCTGAAGGCCTGCGAAAGATCTACTTCCAGGCAATTCCTCCGCCTCAGGTGAACAAAACGTAAGAAGTCTAGAACATTACACCAAAGGGACAACGCACTGTATTTGTGCTCATTCAATTTAATAATATTTTGCATAAGTACTACTTCTTACTAGGCGTTACCAACACACCTGTCTTCTCAATTTTTTAAATGCACAATAACTATAAGTAAAATATTATACTTTATACATAAAATATAATTAAAAGTTTTATTTAGCTAAAAATAAAACACAGTTATGTTGACAGAAGTATAAAACGCTTGTGATATGTGACCTATTTAGGAAACAACCAAACACGTATACATGGAGTGATTTTTTAAAAATGTTTAGTTCAACAAGTGGGAAGTACCCGTGAGCGGACTATAGGGGCTGTCGATTTGTGTGCGCAGAAGACGGGGACCGGGCATGGCTTATCCGCCACTTGGCCTCCGACCCGGCCGGGTCGCGCAGTCACCGCTGAGCGCACGCCCACATTCAGTGCGCAGGGTTCGTGTTTTTTGCCAGCGCCGAGGGAAGAACACCGGGTCTTGAGCTCTGACCTCGCCGGGAGTTTCGAGTTACTGCGCCCAGCACAACACCGCCTGTTACAAGCTAACAAAAAAAAAACAAGGACGCACCCCTCCAACAACCGTACAAAAAAGTTAAACGCGTGTCTTTACGAGGCGTCTTCCCCCTTCGACCAAGGGCTCTGCGGTGTCCGAAAAATACCTCTCATTTTTGTGGCCACGTGGGGGAAAAAAAAGGAGCCGAACTCACCGGGATCCTTTGGGGAGGTAAAACCAGGCAAGAGGGATTAGACATTGTACACCGGGTAGCCCACCTTTCCCCCTCTCCCGAGGACCCGAGCCTTTGTGAGCACGTAATACGAGAGGTAATGCCGGGGTCGCCGACAAAAATATCAAAACACTTTTTTTTTAAGAACTCCGGGAGAGAGTGCATCCCAACAGCCACTCATTGAGATATCGGCGCATGCTCAATTTGCCGGCATGTTTTGTCAGATCATCTAAATGGCTGGGATAACAGCCGTCGTGCAGGGAGGGGGAGATATCTGAATATATCATAAAAAAATTTCTAACAAAGAAAGTTTTTTTCTTCCGCCCCTTGCTTGCGAGTGGAGATAACTTATTCGACAGAGAAATAGGTGTCAGAGCATGTTGGCTTCTTTTACTGAGAATTAACTGAAGTGCTCTCTAGTGCGACTTGGGCGTGTTCCTTTGGCTGTAGGCAAAACCTGTATATCTAACCAATGATGGCAAGATTCTGAAAATGCCATTTGTATATTTCTTAAAAAAGAGAGACGAAAAAAGTGGCTCGGTATAAACTATCATTTGAGTTTTTGTTGTGGCATTTTATCTGATTAATAGAATTATGTAAGCATGCGAAGTATCTAATATTAGTAGACGCAAACCTGCCACTGGAGGGTGCTGTATGTACGACTTAGCAGCAGTTAAACTAACTCTGCTCCTGGCACACTTGAAATTTAAATGATAGGAATAACACAACTTGATTGACCATAACATTATGTAAATAACCCACAGCAGTGACATTACTGTATTTTTTAAAAATTATTATAGACTTATACGACGACCTTTCATATAAAGTAGCGAAACCTCATTCCTCTGCAAACGCCTCCTGTGTACAGCGATGTTTTATAATTACGCAAAATTTACGTAAACGCACATTTAAAATACATTACGTTCGATTTTTTTATTTGTAATGGATCGAAAAGTACTAATCGATGCCATTTGCTTCAGGACATCATTGTGATATTAATTAATTAATTTATTGTACGCAATGGGTGCACGTACGTAGCTAAAATTTCAACATTTAGGCCTATTAACCTCACTGTAAAGAAATTTTCTAGCCCAGAATGCTGTTAATATTCTCCTTGTCGACAGAAGTAATTTCACATAAGTCCTCAAAGTGAATAAAAAAATTTCGGAAATTATTTTAATGTATCAGCTAACTCATGACTCAGGAATACTGGTACATGCATAAGGACTACACTTAACACTAACATGTCTGTAAAACTTATCATTTTAAGTGTTTTCAATCTGAAAAGCAACAACTCTTTTTCCCGACATTGCTATTCAATACACGATGTTAACGTACTTATGTGAATCATCATAATATGGCACCCGAAAATACCTCATTTTACGTACACGTGAAATTGTAACATGGTGCGTGTTACGCGTAACGCAAAGTGATCATTATAAATGTGGCTTGGTAAGTTGCAATGCAGTGCTGCCAAATATGCTATACATGGGATCTGGAAAATGATTAGGTAGTGTATATAAATGTATGTTTTGGATGTATAAAAGGCTAGTAGTTTACACATAAAAAAATATTATAGAATTTCTTTAACATTGGCGTTTTTGACATTGTTAAAATGTTTATCATTTAAAACTGCTGCAACGAAAGTTGCACTTGTAATTTTGCATAACAAAGTGCAAGAAGGATTAGGCAAGTAGAAGAGGCGCGGAGAGACAAGAAAAGCCTTTTACTCGAGCAAGTCGAATGTTGCCCCATTTTAACAAAATTTAAGCGGAAACATTTTATTCTGCTGCATCAAGTCGTGTTGCTGCACTGCTGTTGCTGCAATTTATTAAGGTATTAAAATAAGGGAGGGGGAGGACAAATTATATGTTATACTCCTCCATACGACCCTCAGCCAGCATCTGAGTGCAGTCATTGACTATAGGTCCTGCTATGGACCTAACGTCATTGAAGAGGATCGTTACCAATATTACGGCGTCTTTGTGTAGGGCGGCATAATGCTGGACTCACGTACAGACATCCAAACGTTCGATCGTTAGTGGCTCCACACAAACGTGTTGTCTTTCCGGGGTGCAGTGGATGTACATTTCCTGTTTTTGTAGATGACATCGCTCATCCACATCAGGAGGCATTGGTGGTGGATGGCTACCTGGAAACTGACTGCGCAGTTTTTGAATAATTACACGCCAAAATATCTGTGTAGACCTACCAGCAGAAATGTGGTGATCAATTTGTACAACAATAACAAGGACTATCTATTACAAACGCAGTCATTTACAAATAAAAAATAAAGACACGCATAAACAATTACACTTTATCATATTTTTAAATATTTTCTTCTCATCAATTGTAATATATACAGAGGAAGAAAAGGTGACAGTGCCTTAACGTTGACTTTAAGCAGCAAATAAATAAAACTATTTAAATAAAATTCGTGCTTAACTTGTCTTGAAACGAGTTACCCCAGGGCCAACCTTCATCACCTTTTATACCGTTTTTGTGTTTTACTTTGGCTGATGTGGCTCAAAAGCAGAAAAGTGGGAGGCCATATTCATAGTCGAGGTAAAGTCCCGGGATTATCTAGATATCATCTGAGGTTAATGAGTTCAGGTTTAATCCGCAGTGATATCGTACTGTCACGCGCAGGTACTTCGCTTACGCCCCCCCCCCCTCTTCGTCACGNAAGGGGAGGGGGAGGGGAGCCGCACCCCGGGCTGCTATAACGCTAACAGGACTGACGTCACTCTTGCCCGGTGGAAGAGACAACGACTCGGGAGCCATTGCGCGAATGATCTGGTCTTCACGTCAATCGGCGCGACTCGAGGTGCGAAGATCCTTGTAGGCCAGGTAATCTCAGCTGTAGAAGCCGCGGCGTGCCTCCGTGTCCTTGAACGACCACCAGTGCCGAGAAATGAAGGACGTAAACGAGTTAGAATGTTATGACGGGCGGCATCACTGTTCCAGCAAGTGCGGTGGGCGACTATCGGGAGTGCAGACTGGGTCTGACCGACTGGGCTATAAGGAAGTGGCATTTGTTTCATTAACGGACATTTCAATTATGTAAGTATACGACTGTGTACATTTGGACCGTATATTTATAGAATTAAATTGCGGTAGATATTGTAGAGACAGCGATTAGGACTTTAATAAATTTTAAGTGAGATTAGCATTAAAAAATTGTGCTCACTGATGAGTGTAGTAATTGTAAATAAAAGAGGTAAGCAGTTAAATTTTGTAAATAATAGCCATATTGCTTCTATATAACATTGTAAATAAATAAGGACATTAATTATGGTTCTCTTATTTCATTAATATCTCCATTCCTCACGAACCTGGATACGCCTTATGCTATTTGTAACACTATTCTTACTTAAATCCCGACAGGGGAAGGATTAATTTCAGTAGCGTTATCATTTCGCCACACTGTTGCCAGTTCTTTCACGTATCGAGACTTCAGCTACCGTACGAAATAAAGTTTCACCAGAGGCAAACTTAAAGTTTTGGATGACATTCACAAAGAAAAGGCATTCCAGCTATGGGAGCGTTCAAGTATTACGTAACGCAGTTTTTGAAGATTTTTGACACCCCCCCTCCCCCCC
>NQII01000267.1:521597-592654 GCA_002778355.1 Clitarchus hookeri
TACGATTACAGATTTAGCAAAAAAAAAAAAATCTGAATATTGTGGACTTCAAAATACTTGTCAAAATATGTCCTGACAAGCCCTCGTTTTCAAATATTTAATCTGAAAAGTATGCTACGTGAAACCAAAATAAATCATATATTGAAGGTTGTCTACGGCATTAAACTTCTCAAACACTTTTTTTAAAATATAATATTATTAATTTATTTGTGCTTTGTGTACCCATCTCAAGGGAATGTAAAAAAAAACACTGCAACACAGTAGATAAATACACAGACGAAATAGCTTGGCGGTCCCTTCAAGTTAATCAGACACATATTTTCAAAATCACTGCCAGATAACTACTTTAGCTATTATTATGATATATAGTTGAAATCATTTAATCAGTTCTAACTTAACTTTGTATTGTTAGTAAATATTACAACTATGATATGTGTCTACACGGTGCATCATTTCCCGCCATTTTGTAAGATAGCATAATACTGTTGAATTAAATCTTTATGTCATATCTCAGGGAAAAATTGACCTACTCCTACCAAATTTGGCGAAAAAGTTGTACTTTAGTTGCCCTTATTAATTTATGTATTTTATGTGTGCCACACAACTTATTTTGATAACCGCGGCTATTTAAACATTTTAGCTTAGTGTGCTGTACCTACCAAACTATGTAACTGATTTTAACTTAACTTTGTATACTGGAAGTTTCTATTACAATCGTCGAACCTGCTAATACCTAACCTTTTTATAGTCCATTTGGGGTTTTATGCTATATCTCGAGGACCGTCAACAGATTCCCACAATTTTATACGCAAGTAGTGTTACTGTAGGGTATGCAAACTAACATATTTTAGATATGACAGGCCTTTCTTAAACGGCGTTATCATAAACAATTTAAATTAGTATGTCATATATATTAAACAATAAAAAAAATCAACCTATTTTTTTTACTTTAACAGTATTCATTTGAACAATAAATTATGCAAACAAAGATCCTCTTTTGCCGGCCTTTTTGAAAAATATTGCCAGGTGAGAAAATTGAACTGTTTTACATATTTCCGGAACAATGTAACTAATTTCCACCAAATTTTTCACACCAGTATTGCTCAGAAGTATACGTAGACTGAAATGATTTAATTGGGGTCAGGCGCTTTTCAAAATGATGGCCCTGTAAATATTTCAGGATAGTAAACCCTATCTTTCAAAACATTAGACTGATTACATCTTAAGTAAATGCTCCGAATCCTACCTTTCGTAATGCAGTTGATTGCATGCTAGCGTATGGTACATGGTTTTGTGTGTTCGAGTCTCGGGTAAGGCACGTGTGTATTTGTAATTGTATCACTACTGCTTCATATGTTTCTGGTTTCATCTCTAATTATATTGCTGTCAATAATACGTCAAGGCCTACCTACCATCTAAGCTATTAAGAACGCCATAGAAAATTATTTGCACCCATGTAAAGGAAAGTTGGCTCATTATTTATATCAGTAACTTCTTGTTGACGTTGAAAAGACTAGGCGTAAATATCCTAACTGCAGCAGGAACGATAATTCTAGTTACAGTGGCGAAAAACTGTTCGTGTAGCCTCGGAATTATTTGTTCCAGGAACCCGAAGCTGTTAGAAATAACGGAGAGGTTCTGTATTTTGTATGCGCGGAACTCAGTTCCGTTTAATGTCGATACGGAGCGAGTTTCCATATCTTCACTGTATATTTCCGTAAGAGATTCCTTAAATACATATAAAGAAATTCTGACAGGGTACAATTCCCACCAGACACTATTTCCAAGTCTAACATTTCTGATGCTGGCAGCAGAAATGTTAAGAGTTACAGACTAGTAACGTACTTATTTTTGGTGGAATCATGTTTGTGAAGAGATGGAAGTTCGCTTGACACTTTAATTTTTTTAATTTTAAATCTTTAGATGTTTAAAATGGTCAGATAACAGCCCAGCTTTCATTCAATGATTGGTATGATAACACGTCTCCGAGATGATTAACTTACATAGTAAACTCCTTTCACAATGGATTTGCACAACCTTACCACGCTACGTAAATGCAAACTATCGTTATAAAAAAGTGTCGCTTCTAGTGAAAACTGCCTTGCTGCGAACAAAACAAGCCAACTGTCGTTAGTCAGAACAGGCCTGCGTCCTGACGAGTAAAGATATTTTGTTGGGAAGGACTACTTTTTCTGGGAAAACAAAATAATTACGTAGTTTAATTTTTATGCTGAAATTTTCCTTTTGTATTAAGCTAATTTCCTTCACAACGTATGTGGAGCAATTTAATACACGTGACAACCAACATGGTTGTGCTATCACTATCAGAATTTACTTATACGAATTGTAAATTTGTTATTGCAGTAGTAGCGGAGAGAAAATACGTATTAACCAATTGTTCAGAATATCCCGGAATTCGTGCTCCGAACCTTCATTCACCACACGAATCCTTGCTTGCAATGTACAACGGAAGCAAATTGCACTTTATTACACAATTCAAAAGAATAATGATCTGTCACTCTCCAGTTACCTGTACTCAAAAATAAATATCGGATCAATGATACATATCTGCAGCAAAAGAAACATAAATAATGCACAAATACCGAATCATTGCTATATTTTTTAAGTACTTCGATTTTGTAGAGAGTCTCCAAGCAAACGAAATCAACAAAAAGTTTCAGAATTTTTTTAAATAACTTGATGGTGGAACAAAATAACATAATAATATCATACAGTACTATAAATAAATGCAATATAGGTTATTTTAGCGCTTATACACTGAAGAGCCAAAAACTGGTACACCTGCCTAATATCGTGTAGCCCCCCCCCCCNACGTTTAATGATTCTCGTCAGTCGTCGTGTGTCCCGTTCTTTCACGATCTTTTTCCGGCCGCAGCGATGTCGAAGGTGTGATGTTTTACCGGATTCCAAATATTCACGGTACACTCGTGAAATGGTCGTACGCGAACATCCAAATGTTATCGCTATCTCGGAGATGCTATGTCCCATCTCTCGTTCGCCGACTATAACAGCACGTTAAAACTCACTTAAATATTGATAACCTGCCACTATAGCAGCAGTAACGATCTAGCAACTTTTCCAGACGCTTGTTGTCTTATATAGGCGCTGCCGACCGCATCGCGTTACTCTGATTGGTTCCATACCTCTGTTATTTGCAAACGCACGCCTATACCAGTTTTTTTGGCTCTCCAGTGTACTATCTAGACATTATACATATAATGTGATGTGGCCGTAACAGTATTATTGCCAATTTAATTTCAAACTATTACCTTTTCAACTATCACTTGTTTTCAGTGCAATTATCTAATTTTTTTCATTTAAGAAATAGTTAATGTAATGCATAGTTGTCGCTGTTATCAGGCTAAGTTATGTTAGTTGTAAAATTAGAAACTTCATGTTGAAAATCGGCTAAGAGCCGTAGAATCTTGTGTATAAACAAACAAATAAAATAAATAAAGACGAAAATTTAGCGGTATGAAGTTTGATTTGAGAAGTTTTGCGCATCTGTCGATATTTGTCGTAAGAACTTACTGTAGATAGTGATGCGTCTTGGCAAATATAGCAATCTGCAGCACTAGTTTGTACGTTTTTAAATTAATCACATGCATAACAGCATATTTTATTTTTAATTTCAGTTTGTTGGACATCTTAATACATGGGAACAAAGGCAGAGAACAGTCACCTGCATATCCCAATCTATATATTCTTTACAACAATTAAGGTATTAAAAATATAAATGATGGCTGTGTAAGTGTATTTCGGGGTAGTGCGATAGAACCACGCCTTATTCCTGCTGCTAGGAATGCATTTGTTGTTTTGCTTGTGTATTGAAAGGGACGGGAAAAGAGCGAGTGAGTGAAGAGATTTGGGCGGCTCGTAACACCGAGGCCTTGAGAGCCGATGAGGGTGAAGCGTGGTGAGTATGGAGCAGCGCCGGAATGAAGGGGCGGGGGAAACAGGAGATCCCTGAGAAAACCCGCCGACCAGCGGAATCGTCCAGCACGATTCCCACATGCCAAAATCCGGGAGCGACCCCGCCGGGAATCGAGCCCGGTTCGTCTTGGTGGGAGGCGAGTAGTCTAATCACTACACCACCGCGGCCCCCCTGGGAAAAGAGGTTGATGGAGCTATACAGATGGCAGGGGAGGTAACCAGACGATTTGCGTCACACTAGCAAGTTCGGACACGTTCGTTTCAAGTTTCTATGCTGGAGGAAAAAACTGGAAAAATGACATGCTTGCATTGCTTGCGTGACACATCCCGCTTACTGTCGTAGCCACAGACATCGAGCTCTGAGTCATTCCATCTTTTCCGTCATTCTCAGACACGACTGACGATTATTGTTAGGGCGCGGTTACACTTTACGATGGACTTGTTAATGGCAATGTTTTACGTCATCCATATTTAAACACATCCCCAAAGTGAATATGAACGCAGATACAAGGAAATTCTTACCTCAAAAACATTCTCCCCTAATTTTCCAACACTTGTTAATGTTGTTTTTTTTTTTTTTTTAATTCTAATACTACTGACGTTACATTGACTGTATTAGGACGAAGTAAATAGCTATTTTCCCTTGCTGTTTATTTATTAAAAATAATGCAGAAGACCTTATGAAAATCAGTTATATTTAAAACATCGTTTGTTTACTTCATGGAAACCGATCGGAGCGCAACATAGAAGTGACTGTGGGGCCGCGGTCGTGTAGTGACTAGACTACTCGCCTCCCACCTAGGCGAACCGGGTTCGATTCCCGGTGGGGTCACTCCCGGAATTTCGCATGTGGGAATCGTGCCGGACGACACCGCTGGTCGGCGGGTTTTCTCGGGGATCTTCCGTTTTCCCCTTCCTTGCATTCCGGCGATGCTACATACTCACCTCGCTTCACACGCATCGGCTCACTAGACCTCGATGTTAAGAGCCACAAGCGGCCCATATGTACAAGTCTGGCTAGCAAGTCAGCTCGACGAGCTTGCCTCGCGAGCCAGACTCGGATATTTTTGACCCCACACGAGACGAGCGAACTCCGAACTTACTCGTACATTTTAGTATCCAAAAATACGTTTGTAAGAGCAAGTGGCAGCTGCAGTAATCGTTCTAGTCGAGTGTGGCGTGTTCGCGTGGACAAAGACTGAAAAAGAAAAAGATTTTCTCCAAGAACTGGTTGCCTGAAAATAAAAAAAATCCACACATTTAAATTTACTAAACTGTATTACAGGCTATAGTTCTGATTTCTAAGAAAACTACTTTATTATATCTGATGAAGACATAAGTTGTTTGCTGTGGAAGTCGGCATCTTCTGTAGTGACAATCAAACAAATCACGATATTATTCTGCCTGCGTTATATATAAATTTCGGTACTTACTTAAGATTTATTTTCCCATGTCACTGTCTATCGAATTAAAACATTTCCTAGCGAAAAAAAACTAGAACTTCTTTAATTGATAGATTTTTAAATTAATATTCAACTTTCTGACTGAAACCATTCACCTCCTTAAAGTTACCATCCTAACACCAGTTTTTTTATTTTTTACTTTGTTTTGGCGTTGATAAAAGTACAATAATTCAGTGGCAATGTAAATATTTGAAGTGTATAAATTTCTTAAGTGTGTCAGGATCCCGTTCTTACGGATAATCTTTTTTCTTTAAGCAAGCATCTGATTCGCAAACCGTCTTACTGGTCTATGTCATAACTGGTTCATACAACTGTAGCCTAAAGTTATTATTAACTTTTTTTTCATTAATACCGCAATCCCTTAAAGCACCTGGGTGGCTAAGCCAACTGACTATGAGTCAATTGTTCCATAATTTTGTTTTGAAATAATGAACATTTAAGATTCATTTCTGTTGGCCTACTTATAAAAAAAAATTGTCAAATGCAAATAAACTATTAATTAAAACCTGCTTTTACTTTGATTTATACCGCACTTTAAATTGTTTTTCTGTTTGTCGAACTTAGTAAGGATCGTTAGTGTGTCAATTTAACTCTTGGAGCCTACTGCCTACTGCAAACTTCTTCCTGCTTATTCTTTTTATTGTGTAAACCCCTTAACATTTTGGAACGCCACCTGGAGGTTATTCACACACAAGTGATAACGCGCATCAAACGGAAACATTTTCATTACTCCGTAATAAAAGGCGCGTGACTCAGCAAGCTATGTCGTCCTCCCACACGTAGCGAGCAACGTCTGTGGCAGCTTTGTGTTTTTGGCGAGGACAGGCTGAAATAACGCGCGGGACATAACTCACTCGCGAATGATTCCGCCCCGCCAACAGGTATGCCGTAGATCTGTGATATAAGTTTATTTATCTTTTATTTACGATTTTGGTGATGAGCCGTCAGCTGGATGGATTGCAGGGACCCAGCGCATCGGCGCCGCGATGAAGCCGTGTAGCGCCTAGTGCGACAACACAAATGATACACGTTGCCTTCCGCAGCTTGGATACAGAATAGGTAGGCATACAGAAATGAAATGGCTTGGTGTTTTCTTTGGCTTGGTTAAGCGAGGCTCAGGTAAAGGGCCTAGTATCCGATTGGCCACGGCGCTGGTTGCTGAACGGCGTTCCGACTTGTCGCTGGCCAGCGACGCCATTTTGCTGACGTGTGTGGCTGGAGTCCACCGAACAAGCGGCTGTTTCGCCTCTGCATACTTGAGTAATCTTTGACGGTATGGAGGTGCTGAGAATCAAACCCCCATACGCCAGGTGAGATCCAGTAAAGCTATCCACTACACCGTGAAAGCTTTAACCCTTACGATAACAGATAAGTATAACATTTTAGGGATTGCAATGAGCAAATCTATTTTTAAGGAACTGAAAAAAAATATCAACATAACGCTTTGTTGTGCATGGGAGCCAATAAAAATACGTTTGTGTCAGACGTTGTTAGTAGCAGAATATAGTTTCGACCAACAACGAATTATATCTACCATACATTATGGACTTAGGAAACATTTTTTGGGGCTGGAAGGGGGGAGGGGGCGTTGACTGAGCGGTTAGCCTGCTTGCCTACCACCTAGGCGAACGGGGCTCAATCCGTGTCCGGGCCACTCCCGGTTTTTCGCATGTGGGAATCGTGCCGAACGATGTCGCTGGTCAGCTGGTCGGCTGATTTTCTCGGGGATCCCCAGTTTCCCCGTCATTTCATTCCGGCGCTGTTCCATACTCACCTCAATCACTCTCATCGACTCTCAAGACCTCGCCTGATCTCTTCACTTCATTTCTCTTTTTTTTTTTTTTTTTTTGACGCAGTTTTCTGTTGTGTGTACAGTGCAAGCTATTAAAGCCACATTTTGTGCAAAATTCCATATATACGACACTGTGGCTATAGTTCATTCGTGGTTACTTCCAACTTTTCTGATGGCCTACTAAAGTTCTACTTCCAGGATATTCCTCCGCCCCATGCAAACAGAGCATAATCTAGTCTAGAAAATTACACCAAAGTGGCAACGCACCGCATTCGTGCGCACTCAGCGTAATAATATTTTGCATTAAGAAGTATTTCTTATTAGTAGGGCCACCTATTTTTTGCGAAAACATTCCAAGACTAGTTTTACTGCAAAACGCATTAGTTGAGAACCAGTTTCGTGGTTGGAGGATGGTGACTCTCACGCATCTTACGTGTCTGCCAGCCATTCACGGACGTTCAGTTTCGGGATAACGTTAAGTCTGATTGGCCCAGTAGAATAATTTCTTCTCACACAGACACGCGGCCAACAGCCAAAGGCAGTTTGCAAGTGAGCACGTACGAAGTTGGAATCTAGCACGTGCCTATATATTTTTGCGAAAAACAGGTGGCCCTACTTACTAGGTATTACCAACATACCTATTTTCTCACGGTTTTGATTCATTTTAGTTACAAATGAAATATTTGATCAGGTATAAATAAAATTTCAATTTAAGCAAAAGTCAGTTATTGTTATGGTGTTTTATGTTAACAGAAGTATAAAACGCTTGTGATACATAAGTTAATTAGCAAACAACCAAACACGTCAGAAATTTGATTCAAAAAGTATGAAAAAACAGCGAATATACTATAAAAAGGGAAAGACGCAGCTAAAACATGATCGCCTTTTCTTCCAACAAACTATCACAATAGTGAGTGAAGAGTGAGTGAAGATATTTGGGCGGCTCTTAGCAGCGATATTTTGCTAGTTGTTTTGAGGACACACTGAGAGAAAGATTTAGTTGCAGATACCAAATAGATTTGCTTGAAGAGTACGTGTTTACAACGATCAGTATTTTGTTCACTCAACTGATTTACGTTACTCCAAACAATTGCATTCGATTCGTTAAACCAAAAAATTATTTCAAAACAATATGTTTAACCGAATAAATATTTAGTTTTTTCAACATTATCTATAAACGTTTTGTTCGCATAACTATTCTACAAGTACGTTAAAGTAATCGATTTGTTTATCGTAAACATGATAAATATCATGGCAGAGTCAAATAAATGTGTAGTTTCAAGTGAATAACCGTCTTGTTAGCTCGAAAATTCTGATGTCTATTATTACGAAATTTGTTGCGGCAAGAAAATCGGCTTGGTCCAGTACTGGCGTTTATTTGTTTGGCTGTAGGATAATAGAGTCATTTGAGTGCCTTCGTTCGAAAATGCGTTTCGAGAGTTAGTTTGTAATTTTCGTGACAATTTGTAATGTTGTAACAATGCTAGTTAGTGTATTTATTTATGCGTGATAGTTGTATAAACAATTACCATGAAACATGTTCAACAGGAAACAAAAGAAGTAAAGCTGTTAAACTTGAAAACATTTATGTTAATGTTCCAAGTTAGACAGTATTGATTTTATAAACATTCGTCCGCGCCAGTATTCGCGTTATCCGAGGTTGCTAAAGCGTGAATGTCTGAGAACAAAAGATGTAGGTTCGGAAGACGGCCGTGCTTTCAATTGTATTTGCGATAACTGAAAAAATGTACGTAGAGCCATACAAATCTTTAGTTACACAAACCAAATTCTTACTAGTTTGACACAACCAAACGAACAAAAAAATTGATTAGTAACAATAAATTTTATCGCCCCTATACAAACAATTAGTATTTTTGCGCCGAATAAACTCTGTTAATATGTAGGAAATGGCGGTTCTGCGCCAACTGGATGCTAGACGGGGAGTAAGCGAGGCACGGCCACCTTCTTGAATGACGTCACGTGGAAACATCCTGCTCTGTCATTCCTCGTCAGTAGCGGCCATCTTGGATTTCCCCCTTTGCCCTTTGAAATTTCCTTTTTTCCCTCCTGCTCTATCATTCCACCTCGGCACTTCAAGCTATTGCATTATGTTTCTGTTTCCTCACACTCTGTCATTCCAATGTTTTTTTTTTCAGTGCTCTGCCATTCCTTCCTGGCTCTCGTCCGTTATATCGCTTGGAAAGGGGGGAGGGGTCTTTTCATATTCCTCCTGGTCTCCTTTATTCTCTCTCGTCTCTCACATTCTATCCATCGGGGTTTTATCATATTCCTTCCGGTCTCCTTTAATTTCTCTCGTGCTCCCCATTCCTTCCTTCTCATATCCATTCTATCCCTTGGCGGGTTTCTCATATTCCTTCCCATCTCCCTTATTTTTCACCCTTTACTCTCTCTTGCTTTTCGCGTCCCCCATCACCGTCGACGTCGTCTGCAGTAGGCAGCCATCTTTAATTCTATCACCCGCCGCCAGTGGGTATGAAGTTCTACAGATCATGGCTAGAAGCGCGGGTATCGATTCTGCCATTATGTGTGCTGGTTGGTTCACTCGTCGCCAGTAAGAGTGCACTAGCACCGAGGAGATGAGTTCAAACGGTGGCTGCTAGGAACGCTGGGGATTTTTTTTTGTTGTTGTTGCTTGCGAACTAAAAAAAAAATATGCAGGAGGCGTGCGGTTTCGATCCGACTACCCTTTGGTCGTCAGTCGAGCGTCTAAACCACACAAACACCATTTCATGGGAAGTCTGGGAAGAATAAATAGCTACATACTTGCATCGGACCACGCACTCAGAAAAAAAAACTGTAATCATAGAAAAAATCGACATTGCACTTTTAGGAGAAGAAATAAAGTAAATACTCGCATCGGCCTATGCACTCACCAGAAGATAAACTTGTCATCACGAACTGGTGAGGTTTTCTCATATTCCTCCCGGATTCGCCTAAGCTAATGGCGCCTATTGTGAATGTGTGGGACATTACTGCTGGCTTGCGACGAGGGGCAAGCTGACATACTCGCGGGTTTTCTCATATTCAATCTGAATTCACCTATGCTAATAACATAAATTGTGAATATGCTAATATCTCACATGCTAATCGCCGACACATGAATACTGGCTGCGGACGTGCGGATGGACTGACATACCCGCAGGTTTTCTCACATTCCTTCTAGTGTCCTTTCACCTGGCATCCTGGTGAGGGACGAGTCTCATGCTTTGTCATTCCACCTTGATTTTTTCATATTTCTTCTGGCCTCCTTTCACATTCCTGCCGAAGACGAGTCTCATGCTCTCTCATACCACATTGGTTTTCTCATATTCCTTCTGGCCTCTTTTCACCTGGCATCTTGGTGGGGACGGGTCTCATGCTCTGTCATTCCACCTGCACGACACAGAGCGAAGCCTGCCCCTGCATGCCAGCCTAGAGTCAACCGCGTACACGTCAAGTACATCCTAAGCCCACTTATAAGCATAGTTGGCTGTAATTTCCGAACTGGTTAAGATACAGCCACCAAACTCGTAACATAGGCATCAGCCCCGACGACGAAAAGGACCGTTGGGTCAAGTATGCCCTAAGTCTACTTATAAGCTTAGTTGTCTGTAATTTCCGAATCATTTAAGATAAAGCCACCAAATTCATAAAATAGACATAACCCCCGACGAAGAACAGGGCCGCAGGGTTTAGCATGCCATAAACTCACTCAGCATAGTCGATTGTAATTTCCGAACTGTTTAAGATATAGTCACCAAATCCATATCATAGGCATCACCCCCGACGATGAACTGGCCCACAGGGTCAAGCACGCCCTAAGCCCACTTATAAGCCTAAGCGCCTACTATTTCCCATCAACCAAAGCTATAGACACCAAATTCATATCTTAAAAATTACCTCTGATAAAGAACAGGGTGGTAGGGTCAAGTAAACTTTAAGGTATCTTATAAACATAGTCGACCACCATTTCCTGTCCACAGAATCTATAGTCGTCAAATCCATAACATAGTCATCACCGCCGACAACGAACAGGATGATCGTGTCAAGTATGCCCTAAGCCCTCGTATAAGCATAGTTGGCTACCATATCCCATCAACCGAGGCTATAGTCACCAAATTCATATAATAGGCATCACCTCCGATGGCAAACAGGGTGAAAGGGACAAGTACACTTTAAGGAATTTTATAAACATAGTTCCCCGACATTTTCCATCCGCCGAAGCTACGACCATAAATGTCATATCACAGACATCACTTCCAACTGCAATCAAGGAGACAAGAACAAGTAGGTCTTCAGCCCTGTTATAAGCATAGTTGGTTAGTATTTCCAAACCTTTGAAGTTCGGGAACATGTAACAACCATCCACGCATATAAAGAAAATAAAGGTATTCATACAAGTGCGTTGCAAAGTTACCATTGAATGTAGAAGTGTAGGTTCTGAAAAAGCACACACATACACATCGGCATGCACGCACTTGTCAATCGCCCACTGCCAACTCGGATCCCCCTCAGCGACAGCTAGTTTCTCTTTCGCCCACAAACATCCACGCTGTATGTATATATATATATATTAAAATATATACATAAGTAATCATTAGCATGGGTAACATACAACAAGCAACTATATGGAAAAAAGCAAGATATGAACAAATGCGCTGCGTGCATGATGTATATAGTTGTGGGTAACATTGAAATTCATATATAGTAATATAAACTAACACCACCAGTCCGACACATGGGCTGACTGCACGACTCATATATTGAAAACTAAAGGGGTATACAATAGCACCGATAACAAGACATAAATAGTCGCAGGTTACATTAAAACGTGTATGCATTATGTAACGTTCCGGCCGCGTTAGTTAAGCCATATTTATTATATTACAGCCTCACAGTTAGGTGCCATTTTGTAACGTTCGTCGGCTTACACTGCCAAATGTTACTTTGCCACAACTTAGCTTACGGTAGAAACACGAGACTCAGTACATTGGACGCTGATTAATTAAGAAAGAAGTTCCACAGTATTTTGTTATATCTGTTTATTTAACTATTTAGTGACACAGTTCACAGACGGAGTTGCAGTATGCAGAGTACGAACCTCTCAGAGATAAATATAAAAGCACAGACACAGCGCCACAGTCGTTTACAGCTTATGAACGTCTGAAACTTGCACCAAAATAAATATAATGCTGCTTCAACCTCCCACACCGGCGGAGAATTAAAATAATAAAGTCTAGTTGCCGATGTGGGGGTTATCGTACTGCCCGACGCGACCTAGACGACCATTGTACGATGACTGCCTTGAAGTGACGCCTCTAATGGCCCTCGCCACCGACTGACTCTGAAGCACTGCTCCAACTGCCCTCACGGGCGACTTGAAGTGAAGTGGAGTGGAGGACGACAGACGAACGTGTCTTTTGCGCTGCATCTGACCCCCCTCTCCTGAGATAAGGGCCTGTCCACGCACACTCTCACCACGTTATCGACAATACGCCGCAGGAACTAACACTGCGCCGTCAACATAAACGAACTTCGCCGTCAACATAAACAAACCTTTCGTACAACAAAACGGCGCAGGAGGAACTAAAACTTGTTGACGTCGCCTGAAAAAGAAAAATAATGCTGACGCTTCACAAAAAAACCAAAGTTCGAAACGAAACTGTAAAACGGACTCCTGATCAAACGTAAACAGCAAACGTCCGCCCGATAACCTACAATAGCACACATCTGCCGGATAAACTAACACGGGAAACAAGCCACCACAGCTTTAAACTTTAACCCGATAAAAAATATTACGAAGCTTTCCAAAGCTTCATAAACACGAAAGAATTTTACACCCATGTACCGAAAAATTAAGAATATTGCATCATTACAATTAATATAAATAAACACAACTAGCAAAACGTGAAAGGTGGGGAAACCGAGTGTATTTATTTGAAACCACCCTGTAAATGAACAATCAGTCACATAACATACAATAAAGGACTGGCAATGCGCAAGTACATCACAAGCATAATTCCATAATAAGTCAAAAAATATATAAAAATAACTAAAGGAGCCACTATCCATAATATCGATATCAGTGTTGCTATAATGCCAAGAAGTTTAATAATAGGTAGAATGCACGCCGACATGAGAAAGAACGAATGATCACAAGGGCAACCGCAAAAATTACTACAATGCATCAAGTGCGATAAACATTATGCGACTTGTAAAGACTGTGTTCCTTTGCTTGTCACAAAACAGCATACATTTTAAACCATTAGTCGCGCAAGAGAGATATAACTGCTACACGCTGAAGCACAGGTTCGATAAGGTCAACACTGCTACACACCATGCAAACAGATATAAAAATAAAAACAAAATGTAAAGGAAAATAGTTATAAGCACTTACCAACCAACGCAATCACATATTACGCAACTGTCTGATGCTGTACACTGTGTGTTAAATGATGCTATACAAGACAAGGCTGTCCTGGTCAATACAACAGAATAGCAAACGACTTCCTTACAAATTGACTGAAACGAAACCATCACATTCTGAGTACAGCCAACACTTACAAGATTAGCAGTGGAACACATTCGACCCGGTGCGATCAACTAACATTGTGAAAAATCTGAAAGGCAGCCCAGATGATCGAGCGGCCTATATAGGCACTGTGCTAGTCTCGACAAGTCTAAGAGATGGCACAGAACACCAGCCAAGAGAGGGAGAGAGAGAAAGCGAAAAGTCAAGCTCCAGGGTGATAGATCAGCCGAGTCACACATGCACTTTTCCATTATGAGAGGAATTCAGTTATACATTACAAGGTAAGAGTTTATTTAATTTTAATATTATATAAGTGTACTTATTTCGAATACCTACAATGTATATAGAAACAACGGTAAATAAATGAACTTTGTAATAATGAGTAAAAAAGCAAAAAATCATACACATTTCCACTATGTATGTAATCTGCTTTTCAGTCATCTGAAAACTTAATCTCGGGAGACAGTGCACCAACCATGAGAATAAGGTAGTGTAGGTTCAATCCCATAGTGAGTACAATCATTTAACTGAAAAATACAACTACGAGGGCAAATAAAAAAATAAGTTACACTAACTCGCCGCGAGAGCGCGCTGTGTGTCGTGACCTTGGGCAATGTGGAGAAAGGGACAGTAACTGCTGAGACGTCCGATAAAAATGTTGGTGTTGTTGCCCGTCGTGTTGTGTGTGCAGAGCGGGCTAGGATCAATGGCGCGTCAACTGGAGGTTCACTCCAAATTGGAGGTGCGTGCAACGATCAGATTTCTATGGGCTAAACGGTTTAATTGCACGGACATTCATCGTCAAATCACTGCTGTATAAGGTGAGCGTGCAATTTCTCGGCCAGGTATTGTAAAGCGGTGTCAGTGATTTGATGCCGGACGCACAGATATCACGGACGAATATCGCGAAGGCAGGCCTGCAACGTCCAGTACCATTGCAAATGTTGACCGTGTGGATGTGATCATTAGAGAGAATCGGCTCATAAAACTGCAGGAAATTGCCAGCATGCTGAACGTTTCGTATGGCAGTGGGTTCTCCATTGTTCACGAGAGCACCTTGGATTTCGTAAACTCTGTCAAAGATGGGTCCCACGTCTTCTCACCGATGTTCACAAGGGCAACGTTTCCAATCGTCACTGGCATTTTTGCAACAGTATTCTGCGGAGGGCAATGAAAGGCACTACAATCAACTCGGCTTCGTATTGTCAAACATTGAACCTGTTGCGTTAAGCAATTAAAAAGAAGCCCCGGGGAAAATTGAGCACCGGTGTGATTTTGTTGCATGATAACATAACACCGCACTCGGCCCGCCAAACGTCTGAACTGCTGCAGCGATTCAAGTGAGAGGTATAGCAACATCCTCCATACAGTCCAGACTTTGCGCCATGCGATTTTCATGTTTTCGGTAAGCTGAGAAAGGATATCGGTGGACGACGATTCCGAAACGATGAGGAGGTGAAAGCAGCTGTCTCCAGGTGGTTACATAGCACTGGAGGAGATGTCTACGCATCCGGAATCGAAAAGTTGGTTGACTATTCCGAGAAATGTTTACAGTCTCTTGGGGACTATGTGGAAAAGTGAACTTACATTGTATGTTGTCATAGCAGCATTGCCTATGTATAGGTGGTTTCATACATGGCCATAACATGGAAGTGTAACTTATTTATTGATTTTCCTCGTATATGATACACAATTGAAACTTCTATATTCTATCTAAGTATTTAAGTAACGAACATATCATGCAACGACTGAAATGTCCACGAAACAACTGAAGCTCTGTACATGCAATCTGGTGACTACATAATACCAATCCTGTATGCACCTGCAGGGATTGGGGAAGAGTTATGCATTGATTCCTATTGCAGACTCCGTGCCAAACATCCCCGATGTCCGGTAGACACACAGACACCTCAGTCGAAGATACAGATGATAAGGCTAAAGAGGAAGAACACAGGACCCAAGAATTCGATGACACTGGTGTAGGTACCATTATCTCTGGAGTTCCCGAAGTTGCAGAAGCTAGACGAGGTGATCCAAACACATACATTGACTAACTGACGAACCCCACAGGCGAGAGTTGTCTGCAGCACAGTGTAGCGTAACACACACCACCATATCCAAGAAAAAAGGGCCTATATTCAGTCAGAAGTTAAAGCTTCATGTCGGATACCTTCAACATGACATCAAGCTGTAAATACAGGTAATAGCATGTCTCTTTAAAATATCGCTTCGAATAAACTGGTGTTGGTAGAGAATATTTCTTCAGTCCACCCTACTAACTTTTAGGTCTATAAAAGCAGGCCTTACCACCTCACATCGCTCAGAACTTCTTTATCTCGTCGAAAGTACACATTGAAAATGATGGTATGCTGTTCCAGTCATCAGAAAGTTTTATCATCTATCGTAACATATTGAAAGATTAAATAACTTGCAGCACTCGACAAAGATACAGAGCTTGCATACCTGTCTAAAAAATTCCTTCTCGCGTATGCATGACACAAAATAAAATCTGTCTTCTAACACCTGCCTGTCTATCTGCAACAGGACAAAGAGATTCTTGGCTGTCTCCCATGCCTAGAGTGTTTTCAAGGTAGTGCTACTGCTACAGACACACCACTTACCAGGAGCTGGTGTAAGACACAAGAGGAGTAAGCGCACCATCAAAAGAAAAACAAGGCATCTCCAATGATGAAAGATGAACGACTGTAAATAATATGAGTGGTCATGTAATCAACTTTGCAGGCTAGACAGTGATCGACCTAATAAGAGAACATTTTACAGTCCAGTAATCATGATGTTGTTTGCAGCACATAGCCATCAGTCATCTACTGAGGCAACCCTAGACAGGCAATGCAAACTGTCATGTAGTGTGAATCGTATACAAGCGAGCGTAATGTACAACACACTTCGTCCTCGAGTGTGTTGGAAAGCAGATCATTATGAGTACTGATACCTGCCCAGCGCTATGGTTTATAAGTAGGTATTGATTCTACTCTCTGCGTAAGGCGCCAGCAATGGATGCTAGTCCTCAGTGTTAGGGCGTAGGGATATGTTGATGCTACTATCCCTAGGTCTAATTTACCAAATAAATTCACCTTCTTTGCGAGTTAACATATGTCAGTTTTATTTGCGCTTAACCGGTTAACTTCTACATGAACACACGAGACAACTCTCCCCTCCCCTTAGCTACATAGGCTACGTAAGGCTTGACGCGGAGATTTGCGCCGTGGGGAGCAAGGTTCGTCGCACTTCCTGTATGTTTCTACTTAGCTTGTCTCGAGGCGATAGTCTATCTCCCAGCTGGCGACCTCGGGACTGCACCGTCCCTCGCTGACCGGCGTTGACATCTCGACATCTTCTCTCGGACTCCACCCGGCTTCACTCCGCACTCCGCGCTTCCCGTCGGCCGACTGCCTCGTTCCCTCGTCTTCCTCCTGTTTTTGTATGCTCGTTTGCCATATTAAACTCGCATCATCTCTGCACGTGTCCGGGCTGCCTGCCGCGTCCTCTAGGTCGTAAAACACGTGTTCGGCACTCCGGCGCACATGGGTCCAGCGTCGTCCCTCGCTTCTGGCACCGACGTTTATTGTCCCGCTCTGCACGTGCTGGGACCCTTGGCGGTCCCTTGGTCGGCGCACGTGTTTCTTCCGCTGCCTCCGGATATCGCATCGCTATTATTCTGGCACGCTCGCCAAAAGCTCTCATCATTTATTGCAGTAGCTGGCTCGGGAGAGACGCCGCTGCTGGTGTGAGCTTCCGTCCCCTTGCAGCTGCGAGATGCAGCTGCTATGCCACGTGTTCATTCAGCATCGGGATCCTGGCATCATTCTTCTAGCACGCTCGCCCAACCCTTAATATTTATTGCGGAAGCCCACCTGCGAGTTCCGACAGAGTGTGCCTTCTGACGAAGAAATATCTTTAGGGACACGGGATGCATCAGTACATTCAACTACCACTGTCGTGTATGCTGTTATAGTATGAAGATGCAATAGATGGTTGAAGGTTTACCATCTGTAACACTGGCTGCATCGTTAATAGCAAGGAACCTTGGAGATTCGGTACAAACATCACGGAAACAATGTTACTACTGTGGAAATACCTTTAGTAAAAGCTGTAATTCACACCGACATGAAAGTAGCCATTGCATGTTCAGCCAAGCATACGCGAAGTCCCATTGTGATAACTGCGATGTTGTTTTTATCTGCAGTGATATCCTGTATGTACATAACAAGAAGTGCAAAGGCAATGTTTGTTGTTCATCGCGAAGCTAGTGCAAGTATTGAAGCAAGACATTCGCTAACAGCTCCAAAGTCAAATGACATGAAGATAGCAACTGCTCATTTGCCATCGTCTACAAGACCTACCCATGTGATAACTGCAGTATGGTATATGTGCATAAGTGTGGCTTGAATGATCACAGCAGTAACTGTTCTACAATAACAGACACCATGATTGTTTTGCTCGAATGAAGAACTATTTGAGCGTGTATCAAATATTACTATGTATTCTTTTTATGTCAAGTCTGTAAAATGAAAGTAAAGTGTATACATTACTTCTGTGTTATTAATTTATTTTTAACCCGGGATAGTATTAGTTATACCTCCACCATTGAGACCTGAAATATTTTCCTATCACTAGGAAAATATTACCAGATTTTGCCTATGCCTGAAAGAGAATTAATATTTTTGTTTTGTGTCAAGTCTCGAACTCAGGTCCCTATACATACCTCACCATTAGAGATTGTTTACTTCTATATATCAGTCACATTTTAAGCACATAAAATCACATGCTAAACTAATCAGACATTTGCAAAATATGCATGCATAAATTACACACACGACAATTACACACATTACATGTCAATCACCCTTATCCCCCATCTTACCTTCAGCATTGTCGTCTGCTAGCATACACCTCAGGTGACTGACACCTTGCATTCGACGATGGCTGCCAGTGCAACACACACATATTCTCTCGCCATCTTTGTTTATCCAGTCGTCCGCTAGAGTGCATGACCAACGTCTGCTAGGGCCGTGGTTGTCTTCGAAATTCTTCGTTTCCCCTGCCACCTGTCAGGGGGATGCCAAAATCGTTTGCATCAGTGATGGCCGCCGCTAGGAGCACCGGTGCGAATACACATGACCGAATTCTGTCAGGCAGCATGCACAACACTCACCCAAAAATTCGGTACTCGGTACAAGTAGATCAAAAATGCCAGACACATGAGGTGTCGATCCAACCACCAACAAGGGTTGCAACTAGTTGAAAAAAAATTATAATTTCAGTATTCTCAGTACTTAGAAATTAGAAATTCTGCATTACGGGATGGGGGATGGTGATGAGGGGAGGAGATGCGGCCATCTTGGATAACATCACGAGGCAACCTCCAGCTCCATCATTCCTCGCCAAATGCGGTCATTTTCCTTTTTCCTTCGGATTTCCCCTTTTCCCCTCAAAAACTCCCTAAAATTCCAGAATTTTAACCAAAACCCGGAAAATTTCCTGCAGATATTTTCCTTAAAAAATTCTTATGATAACTCAGTCCAAAAATAGTATGATGCCACAAAGTGGCAAAGTGAATCCTTTTTGGGGAATGAGGCATGAGGAGTGAGAAGTGGAGGGGTTATGCTGACTTTCACGCTCAATCATTCCATGCCATTATACCCATTATACCCTTTCATTCCAATTTGGTTTTCTCATATTACTTCTGGTCTCTTTTCACATGCGTCCTGGTGGGGACAAGTCTCATGCTCTATCAATCTGAAGAATATTCAAATTCATTGCCCCATCATGAAACATAACTTATCATGCTCTGTCATTCCAACTTAGTTTCCTCATATTCCTTCTGGTCTCCTTTCACCTGGCATCCTGGTGGGGAGAAGCCTCATGCTCTGACATTACACCTTGGTTTTACCATATTCCTTCTGGTCTCCTTTCATCTGGCATCCTGGCAGGGGCGAGTTTCACGCTCTGTCATTAAATTTGCGCGACACGGAGCGAGGCCTGCCCAAGCACTCTAGACTAGAGTCGCACCATGCATGCTCCAAGTATGTTTTAAGCCCACCTATAAGCATAGTTGGCTGTAATTTTCGAACAGTTTAAGATACAACTACGAAATTCATAACATAGACATGACCCCTGACAACAAAAAGTGCCACTGGGGCAAGTATGCCTGAAGCCTACTTATAAGCAAAGTTGTCTGTAATTTCCGAACAGTTTAAGATATAGTCATTAAATTCATAGCATAGGCATCACCCCCGACAACGAATATGACTGCAGGGTCAAGTATGGGCTAAGAAAACTTGTAATCACAGTTTGCTGTAATTTCCGAAACATTTAAGATACGACCTCCAATATCATAACATAGGCATCATCCCCGAAAACGAAAAAGGCTGCAAGGGTCAGATATGCCCTAAGCGCACTTATAAAAATACCCGACGGAAACCACAGTCTAAAATAATGATATCAGTGTTTCCATGCCACCAAGAAGTTTAGTAAAAGCTAGAATGCACACCGACTTGAGAAAGAACGAATGATCACATGACCACCACAAAAATGACTACAATACTTCAAGTGCGATAGACAATATACCAATTGTAAAGACTGAGTTCCTTTGTATCCCACAAAACAACATACATTATCAACCATTAGTCATGCAAGAGAGACATCACTGCTACACGTTAATGCAAATAGATATATAAAATAAAAAGTTATAAAAGCAAATAGTTATAAGAATTCAACAACCCGTGTATATTGCGCGAGCATCGAGCACTGTTAAGTCGAAAAATAAGATGCTTTTGCGAAGCTGAGAACCATAAGTGCGTAAAGTCAACCCTGCTACACACTGATGAAAACTGATATAAAAATAAAATGAAAATGAAAATAGTTATAAGCTCTTACCAATCATCGCAATCACATACTATATGAGAGGAATTCCATTATACCGTACAAGGTAACAAATGATTTCGTTTGAATACATCAAGCTGTAAATATTATCTCACCTTTTTAAAATATCGCTTCGAATAAACTGGTGTTGGTAGTGGATATCGCTTCTGTCCACCCTACTCACTTTACGGTCTATAAAAAAAGCAGTTCGTACAACCATACATCGTTCAGAACTTCTTTCTCTTTTCGAGAGCACATTTCGAAAATGATTGGATGATGCTCTACTAATCAGATAATTTTATCTGCTATCACAGCATATGAAAAAATTTAATCACTTTCAGCACTCGAAAAAGATACCGAGCTTGCATACCTACCTAAAGAATTCCTTCTCAGATATTCAAGATACGAAATAAAATCCATCTACAAACACCTACCTGTTTATCTGCAACAGAACGAAGAGATTATTGACTGTGTCCCAAGCCTAGAATGTTTTTAAGGCGGTGCTACTGTTACAAACACTCTACATCCCAGGGGATGGTGTAAGACACGTCGGGAGCGAGCAGCAGCAGTAAACGAAAAACAAAGCACTTCCAACACTGAAAGATGAACGAGTGTAAAGAAGTTGAGAGGCCGAATTGTCAACTTCGCAGACTAGACATAGATCGACCAGATAAGGTAACATATTTAAGTCCAGCAACCATACTGACGTCTGCAGCACACAGTCAGCAGTCGTCTATTGTGGCTGCCCGAGATGGGCAATTCAAACTAGCATGAAGTGTGAAAGCATACAAGCGAGCATCATGTAAATACAGATGCCATTTCGTCGACGAGCCTGGTGGTGGAAAGCAGATTGTTACGACTACATTCATCTACTACGATTGTGTACTCTGCTACAATATGAATACGGAATCAATGTTTGAAGACTTACAAATCTGCAACACTGTCGGCATCGTCAATAGCAAGGAGCCATGAAGAAACGCTATAAGCATTACGGTATCAATGTTACTATTGTGGAAATACTTTTAGTACAAGTTGTAATGCACGCCGACATGAAAGTAGCCATTGCATGTTCAGCCCAGTATACAAGGCTTTTCACTGTGATAAATGCGATGCTGTGTTTATACCCGCAGTAATGCCATGTATAAACATAACAAGAAGTGCAAAGGCAATGTTTATCGTTCATCGGGAAGCATGTGGATGTATTGCGGCAAGACATTCACTAACCACACCATTGCCAAATGTCATGGAGATAGTAACTGCTCATTTGCCATTGTCTACAAAACCTACCCATGTGACTACTGCTGTGCGGGATATGCGAATAAGTGTGCCTTGAATGCTCACAGCAGGAATTGTTCTGCAAAAACAGTCGCCATAAATGTTTTGCTCGAATGAAGAACATGTTGAGCAGGTATCAAATATTATTATGTATTCTTATTATGTCAAGTCTGTAAATAAAGGTGAAGTGTATCAATTATTTATCTGTTTTTCATTTATCTCAACCCACACTAACATAATGTTTACCTATATCACTAGGGGAAAAAACCAGTTTTTGTCTAAGTTTGAAAGAGAATGAATATGCACTGTATAGTGTCAAGTCTCGAACTCAGTTCCCTACCGGAGGCAGCTTGAGCAATACACACAGATACTCTCGCCATCTTCATTTCACCAGTCGATTGCTAGAGTGCACGATCATAGTCTGCTAGGGTCACTGTGACCTTCGGCCATATTGGTTTCCCCTGTCACCTGTCAGGGGGGATGCCAACATCGTTTGCATTACCGATGGTGGATGCTAGGAGGACTCGTGTCGACACACATGACTGAATTCCGATGTGTGCTTGAGGTATACTTGACCTTTGCTGCCTTTTTCGTGGTCAGGAATGATGCCCATGTTTTGAATTTGGAGGTCGTATCTTAAATGGTTCGAAAATAACAGCCAACTACTCCTATACATTATCTTAGGGTATACTCGACCTTGTGACTTTTTTTTGTTGTCGAGGATGATGCTTTTGTTTTGAATTTGGTAACTATCTTTAATGGTTCGGAAATAACAGTCAACTATGCTTATAAGTGCACTTAGGACATACTTGACCTTGTGGTCCTTTTTTTGTCGGTGATGATGTGTGTGTTATGAATTTGGTGACTATATCTTAAACAGATCGGAAATTACAACCAACTATAGTCCCTGCGGCCCTTTTCGTAGTCGGGGGTGATACCTATGTTATGACCTTGTTGGCTATTACTTAAATGGTTCGGGAATTAATGCCAACTATGCTTATAAGTGCTCTTAATGCATACAGAACCCTGCGACCCATATCGTTGTCTGGGGTGATACCTGTGTTATGAATTTGTTGAAAATATCTTAAACTGTTCGGAAATTTAAGCCAACTATGCTTATAAGTGCGCTTAGGACATACATGACCCTGTGGCCATTTTCGGTGTCGGGGGTGATGTTAATGTTATGAATTTGTTGGTTGTATCTTAAACAGTTCGGAAATTACAGCCAACTATGCTTATAAATGCGCTTAGGGCAAACTTGATCCTGCAACCCTTTTCGTTGTATGATGTGACGCCAGTGTTATTTTTTGTTTTATATATCTTAAATGGTTCTGAAATTACAGCCAACTCTTCTTACAAGTAGGCTTAGTGCATGAAGTCATTTTCGTTATCGGGGGATGCCTATGTTATGAATTTGTTGACTACATCTTAAATGGTTTGGAAATAACAGCATACTATGCTTATAAGTAGGCTTAGGGCATACTTGACCTTGCGACCCGTTTCGTTGTTGGGGGCGATGTTTGTTATGAATTTCGTGCTTGTATCTTAAACTGTTCGGAAATTGAAGCCAACTATGCTTACAAGTGCGCTTATGCCAAACTTGACCCTGCGACCCTTTTCGTTGTTGGGAGTGATGCCAGTGTTATGAATTTGTTGAATATATCTTGAATGGTTCTGAAATAACAGCCAACTCTGCTTATAAGTATGCTTAGTGCATACTTGACCATGAAGTTATTTTCGTTGTCGGGTGAATGCCTATATTATGAATTTGTTGAATATATCTTAAATGGTTTGGAAATAATAGCATACTATGCTTATAAGTAGACTTAGGGCATACTTGACCTTGCGACCCATTTCGTTGTTGGGGTCGATGTTTATGTTATGAATTTGGTGGTTGTATCTTAAATGGTTCGGAAATTATAGCCAACTATGCGTATAGGTGCGCTTAGTGCATACTAACCAAAGTGGAATGACAGAGCATGATAAGAGAAGTTGCATGATGGGGCAATAATCTCTAACATTGTTCGGAATTATAGAGCATTAGATTTGTCCATGCCAGAATGCCAGGTGGAAGGAGACCAGAAGGAATGTGAGAAAACCAAAGTGGAATGACAGAGCATGATTGGATATGTTGCATGATGTGGCAATGAAGTCGAACATTCTTCAAACAAGATGGATGGTGCCTGCATGGAATGATAGAGTGTGAATGTCAGGGTAACCCCTACACTCCTCACGCCTCATTCCCCAAAAAGGAGTCACTTAGTCACATTGTGGCATCATGCTATTTTCGGACTGAGTGACTCATATGAATTTTAAGTAAGGAAAATTTATGTGGGAAATTTTTTTGTTTTTGTGGTAAATTCGGGAAATCTTGGCTGTTTTTGAGGGAAAAAAGGGGAATTCCAATGAAAGAAGGGAAAATGGGCGCCTTTGGCGTATAATGATGCAGCAAGAGGTTGCCTCGTGACGTCATCCAAGATGGTAGTGGCTATTTCCCTCCGTCCCAACCCCCTTCCCCTGATACAGAACCGCTCATTTCTAACTACTACTCTCAGATGTCCATCTGACATGGAACTACTTTCCATTCATCTTTATCAACCACACTGGCCGCATGCCACTCTGTGTGGCCGTTAAAATATATGCAGGTAGAGGCAGTGACATTTTGCAGAAGTTGATTTCAAAAGTTCTCGCTTTATCATGAACAGCCTTTAACTCCTAGAATCTCGGGTTGCGGCTTGCACACGAGAGTGGTGCGTCACAGGAATAGCCGGGTTGGATGAGCGCGTCACGTACGCGGGCGCGGAGGGAGGTCGGAGACATAGGTCGTTAGCGTGGCGGGACATTAGCGCGCGCGTCGTTGTTTGTTAACGCGCAACAAGGTAGTCTAGTCCCGTCTTCGCCGGGAGAATGCGGGCAGGCGGCGCCCGCTCCGGCCGGCCTAGCCGAGGTTGACGACCTACTCATTCGCCACACCGCGTGCGTGGGCGTCATCACGATGTTTTACAAGGGGTATAGGGATTAGAAAAAGTTTCCTTCAGATGAATGTGAGATTTGCAACTGGGTTTTACCCTAAATACATGCTACAAACATCCACGACTTGTAATGTGGACACATTTGTGTATCGTTAGCAACATACAATATAATATTACAATAAAATATTAAACACAAACGCTAAAAAAAATCAAAATAAAATTATGGAAAACCAGAAAGAACACAATTACTCCTTCCAGCTGGGACTTGCATTTTGAAGATCTGTTGCTAATAAGCAATCTATATGTTATAAAAATTGTCATTTAACATTTCACAGGAAAACTACAGTTTCCAGGGAAGGGAAAGTGCCCCCTTCCCCCTCCGGCTGACGTCCATGACTACATGTATTTTACAATTTTATGGAAGCCAATGGACATAGGTTGTTCACGGTAAACCGAGCACTTTTGAAAGCCGTGCTTAAGATCTCCCTACTTTACCTTTTGTATATTTCCTACACGTAAAATTAACACTACCGTGAGCCGAATCACTTTATTCATGCGTCGGTCAAGAGAAACGGTGAATGCAGTAAATAAGTACTATCTTAGTCACCCCAGTGGTTGAGGGGATGAAGTTGACATTTCGCGAAGCTGTGTTTATGCATGCTTGCACGTGTGTGAGTGAATGTGTGTAAGAGTAATTGAATTTTATCCTCGGTTTGTTTAGTATTACGTTACATACTTGTAAGTTTTATATGTTTATTACGTGTAATATCTTATGTATAAATTTCTGGAATGGGTCCAGTGTAAGAGAAGGCGACTATGCCTTAACTGCGCCTTTAAGCCGTTAATAAATATATATAATTTATAAATTATTAGAATACTATATCTTTTACGAATTTTCCAAGTCTTGCATTTATATATATATATATATATATATATAAAAACAGAAAGTAAAATAAATAATTTTAGTATTACAAATGTTTACCTTACACAATTAAACTTTAATATATAGAACTACTTTCTGTCCGTCGTTACCAACTTACTGGGCGCGCCAATCAGTGTGCCCGTTAAAATATATGCAATTTGGGGCAGTGACATTTTTCAAAGGTTGATCATAAAAGTGCTTAAATAATCGTGAACAGCCCATAGCTGTCTTTACTAACTTTGTGAGAAAATCTTTTACCAGAAAGAAGTTATTTTTGTCGATAAATTTCAGTTGCCGTAAATTGTTATGTATTAACGCGGCGCAAGATCATATACAAAGCAAACGCACTAGTATGGCAAAATAGTTAATAACAAATTTGGCAAAAATAGTTTTTAGGACTTCCCTTTCTAAGTTTTTCTATGTCATCTTCCCAAAACCTGTAGATTTTAACAAATATAAATGGAGCTCATGTATGTATTACGCCCTCTGGATCAGTACACGCTATATTGGATGTATAAAATTTTCGCCACAACCTGCGTAACACATTTTAACATTATGTTTTTCTGATCGACTAGGCATAGGGCATTGGTTTGTACATTTTACAAAGCCGGAGTTTAGTGGAGTGGAGAGAGATGGGTGGCTCTTAACATCGAGGTCTTGAGAGCCGATGAGGGTGAAGTGAGGTAAGGATGATGCAGGCGGGGGAAGTGGGATATCCTTGAGAAAACCCGCCGACATGTGGCATCACCCAGAACGATTCCTACTTGCGAAAATCCGGGAGTGACCCCGCCGGAAATCGAACACCGTTTGCCTAGATGGGAGGCAAGTAATCTGACCACTACACCACCGCGTTATTTATTGACTTAGCATTAGGATAATTTCTGTAATCGCCTGCAAGAAACCAATTCTTATTTCTTCCGAAAATTAGTGGTCAAAAACTAAAAAGGTAACTAATGAAGGTAGTGAAACTGTACCATATAAATAAAGCCTGAGAAGCTATAATTTATACTCTGTCTTTGGCAAAATTTGGTTAAACCAATTTCAGTCGAATTTACGGCTAGAAAATTGATGAATCTAAGTTGGAGGCAATTGATCCCCCTTTATACTGATACTCATTTAAGAGGACTATATATTTTTCTATGATATTGTGGTTTGTGCGAATATGCGTGTTTCAGCAAATAAATATCCTGGTAATACGACTTTTCTCTCCAGAAAAGAAAAAACCAATTGCCTCAAGGGAAAGGAGAAAGTACAAAGTGACATTTCTATACTTCAATCCATTGGCTTACATCGAGTGGAATAATAAAATACTGTTACGTATCGAATTTGCGACACTGAGAAAAATGTTTTGTTGAATAAAACAAAGTTTGTCTGGCGCAACCAAATTATTTTTTTGTATAGGGACAGTAAAATATTTGTTATTGAAAACAAATTGTTTCGTTTTTCTTATTTGGTTCTCCCAAACAAAAAAATTTGTTGGTTCAACTAAAGATTTGTTTAACTCTACGAATATGAAACAGTTTCTCTTTATATAGAAAAAAATGTGAAGCGTGAACGAGTTTGGAACGTTGGGCTTTTCCACCGGAGCGATACGCCCTGCAACCTCAGCCAAGGTGACTACTAGTGAAATTGTAATTCTTTTAAGTACATACATACCTAATTGTAGTCAACGTTCGCAAATAAGTATTTCAAGTTTTACATCTTTACTTATTCATTTTCTGTTGAACTTGTTATAATAGATTGTTTATACCATTATTGAACATCAATAAATGCACTAATAAATACCAACCCTATCCTAATTGTCACAAAAAATACAAATAAACCCTTGTGCTGTATTTTCGGACAAAAAAAAATTGAATGAGTTGCCAAACAAGTAAAGTTGATTCATCCAAATATTTTGCTCAGAGCCTAATTTCTTTTGGCCCGAAGCAGAGATTTTGTTTATTCAAGCATGTATTTTGTTAAATGAAAAAATAAGTTTCGTTGATTTTAAAATTTTGTTTACACAACAAAATGTATTGTTAAGACATGCAATATGTATACGTGGTCGGCAAAATGTAATTTTTCTAGATTTTTAATTGTTTATTCAATTATTGTTGGTTTTTCTCTATTTTTTTAAATTCACTGTTAACGAGGTTTCAAAGTCACCTACATCCAACATGGCAGTTGGGGTCAGTAATTTAATTTGTTCTTATATTGTAATTATTTATATTTTTTCTGGGAACTTTTTTTTAGTTTGTCACTTAGGTTTAAAGTCAATGTCGTCTACATAAATCATTGCGTTGGGGTAGCTACGTAATTTTTCCCTTGATTTTAATGAATTTTTCAATTTTTACGAATTTTTCTCGACTTTTATAACTAACTGTCACTGGACTCAAGCTGATGGTCACCCCCAGGTCGAGGTCAGGCTCACCCACCTCCAAGATGACCGACGTCTGATCGGAGTGACAGAGCAGGAGGAAGGGTGTCAGGTCAGCGGCCGGTTGCTGTGGCAACACAGATGCTGTCTGCTTCGAGCTACGATACCATGACATCCTGTGCTTGGACATACTAAAAACTCATTTTAAAAAAGTTCAATAATATCAAGATTAATAGGAGAGGATAATTATATATTCTACGAAATTGGGGAAGGTGGGAAGGGGGGTGGTTTTACCAACACTTTTGGAAATGGACGACAGGGAGCTCTCTGGTAGATGGTACTTAGAACTCCAGTTAACGACACATACTAGAGGATAATACTGAAACTCATGAGTTACAGCACTGTCTAGTGGTCAAATGCAAATGTCGAGGAAATGGATAGTTAAATTGATTGGTGTGGGTAGAGGGTTCATGTGTTACATAAAGCAAATATGTATGTATATATATATTTAGAAATAAATTTTTTTTTTAATCTTTAAAATTAATTTGTGTAAATTGTTTTTATAAATGTTTACTTTAAATTTTAAAGGGAATTTAAAACATTTTTTTTTGTTTTGTTGTTTTTATAGATTTTTTAAGTTCAAGGTCACTGGGGCGAAGGTCAAGGTCGCACACATTAAACATGGCGGTTGGCGTTAGTAACGTAAATATGCATGCCTCCCCCACCCCCTCCCAGGCCAACGAGCGCGACCACCACCTGTGACGTCGACCAAGTTGGTGGACGCATAAGCTCTGACTCCCTCAATCCCTTTTCCTTCCAAATTTTTTTCCTTCTGCTTGTTAAGATGTTCTCTGCACCTTGATAAACTTGGTTTTCAAATTTTGAATCTGGATTTATGTTATATACGAATATATGTAAATCCATGTTGGTGGTGATCTCTCTTCTTAACAGGCACACTGACTGGTATGCGTACAGTGAAATTGGTAACGACGGAGGGAAAGTAGTTCCATGTGTTAACATCGAATAAAACGTGTCTGGTAAACATTCGTGAATGCTGCAATAATTAATTTTGTTTTCTGTTTTTTTTAAGCATGTACGTGTAAGAATTGGCAAATTCGTTAATTATTTACTTCTCAAATAATTTTACAGTTTCAGTTGACCAGCGCATTAATAAAATGATCAGACGCATGGGAATGTTAACTTTATATATAGTGGAAAAATACACAATGTGCATACAACTAAGGCTTTCAGAATTGCTCAGCTTTCGTGGTAAACCATTTGACTTCTCAACTTATTCATCATTAGACAAAATGGAAAATGGGGGATCAAATAATATACCACAGTAATTGAAAGTTTTGATGAGTATAGTGACGCTGATAAATCGAGAGTAATCACTACTATCAGATATTCTATAATATCAGCCTGCAAGCCAAGGTCACTTTAGTCACCTGCCCATTTAGCCCTTTCTAAGTATGGCTTAAGGTACCTAATTGACCTGCTACACTCGATGTCTCTCAGTGCTTCCTATAATGGAACAACAGGGTATTTAAATGCGGCAAATAACAATGCACAAGCAGTAATATCTGGAGATGTCTTCATACAGTTCGCTTATGATAATGCGGATGTAAAAACTAGAACAATAGATGGACATGGAACGATACACATACTTGGCGGTATTAAGTGTGTAACGCCTGGTACTGCAATGTCGACTTACTCTCATCTTATTTGTGATAGTAAGAAACAAATTAACCTCAGTATGAACTCGATGTCTCTAGTGCACTATGAGAAACCACCTAGATCTGGTATCCAGACCCCAAAAATACAACCCATTGGTGTAACAAGTATTGATGCAAGCGTTATTAAAAATTGATTAAAGTTGAACCTCAATTCGATTGCAGGGTTCTTAAACTCCCAGATTTATCTTTCTTTATGGAGTGGATGCATGCAGGAATCTATGCAAGGGAATGGAAGTTACCATACTTCCAAAATTATGTTAGTACCATTCATCAATTTAGATGCTGGAAACATGACAACGATAAATTCAGCTCTAATGTATGCTGCATCAGAATGCAGACTGAGAAATACATCTTGTGTCATAACCTTCGACCAGAGGCTTTTCATTAATGCTTGTGAAATAGTGGGGACAGAGGAGAATAGCTTCAGTTATGGTCAAGCTTGGAGTCTTCCTTTTGCTCATGGGTTTCTTGGGATATATTGGGAGTATAATGAAGGGAAGTAGCATTGAGTGGCCGTAGGTAAGTGTGTTTGCCAAAAGTACTGTTCCACATTTAATTCTTTTCCTAGGTCCATGAGAGCCAATTTCCTGACAGTAGTGGTTCTGTTTAAGTGTCTAGTAGAAATATGTCATTATCTTACAAGTGAGATCATGGAATCTCTCATTGTAAATTCAGAGAAACAGATACGAAATGAGATATTACCAGACGAGATAAACACTTCACAATCAGTAAATATTCTAGTGGAAGTAGTTCTAGCTGTTTTCAACGAATAATCAGAAAAAAAAAGGACAGTCAAACTCTAGATATAGTACATGAACATGGTTATCCTTGTAATGGAATTAATAAAAGCTGAGAGAACAGGAGATTTTATGCTCCATCCGATTATCATAATATGCATGGAACCCTCTTCCCAAATTGCAGGTCGTAACTTATATACAAAGAGTGCTCATCTCTATGTTCAAAAGATGCTTGACCTTCCATATAAAATGACAAAAGAATATTTTGAATGCTTTACTAAAAAAAGATTTTTATGCATTCGACGAGCATCCAGGTTCTGGCCTGTTACATGGTCATACCCGGTTATTGAACAATCATCGATGATACCCATGAAATCAATTGGCGGCCTCACTCATGGGAGGGATATAACACAGAAAACTCTTCTTCGATGGACCTCATCCATTTCATTGTGCATGGAGGTCACAAGTGAAGTAGAAAGATTCTCTGATATTTTTTTAAGAACACCCGAACTGTTGTTCAGGTGTTCTTAAAAAAAACACAGAAGAGAACCTCAGTAGGCAGTATTGAGGCTCTCAAGATCAAGATGTTTTCTGTAGGTGGTTAATGGAGTACGATCCATTTTGTTATGATTCAGGTAAATTAGTAAGTTTATCCTCTGGACTGGTAGGGGACACTTCAGAGACTTGTGATCAAGCTAGGGATATAGGAGAAGAATCAATGAGAAAAATGGCAGCAAGTGATTTTGACACAGTTGTATTCAAAATAAAACTTAAAGTAAAACCACTAGCAGGAGTTACTTCTTCACTCAGGTAGGAGACGATAGTTTAATTGTGAAAGCTCAGAAGATTTTCATTTGGATTATACGTGTTTATAAAGAACCAGATAAGTTGAAGGAGTGTTTTGTATTCGAGCTTGCATCAATGTCTTCTTATTTATTTGATGACGTGTCACTTAGGAAAGGAGACAAAGCATTATTAAATGGGGGGTACCTCTTGCACAGTGTAAAATGGCCCCAGCCAGCCACCTATGTAGAAGTATTTAACTGTTACATTTCTCACATCAAATTTCACTACAGGATAAACTGTTTAGTAGTTTTTTTACTGCTATCCAGAACAGCCAACAAATAATTTTTGTGAACAGCAAAGAAGAGCTTCTTGAAGAACCTCTGCCATAATTCAAACTCGTGATAACACATTAACCACGACAACACCACGCTGATTTCATGGCCAACGGAAGAAACAAAAAATGTTTAATAGAAATGCTTGCGAAAAGTGGCTTGACAAGCAACATTAAAATGCACTTGGCAAAGGCAGATGCAGATTCCTTGATTGTGTCAATATCATTAGAGAAAGCACAAAAAGGCAACACAGCTGTGGTTGTTGGCCAAGATACTGATTTACTTGTTTTATTAACTTTCTTTGCATCCGAAATTGACAAGGTTTCCTTCCTGCGCTTTGCTTGTGGTTCTAAGAAACGAGAAAATATGTTCAACATATCACGACAGCAAGCTCTGCTGAGGGAAAGTAGTGAGGTCATTCTATTTGTACATGCAGTAACAGGATGTGATACAACTTCTGCCTGTATAAGAAAGGGAAATTAAATGCACTGAAGTTGGTACAAAAAGACCGTGGCCTGATAGAAGAAATGAAAGTTTTTAACAATCCCTGCACAACAAATGAAAGTGTTTAACAATTCCTGCAAAACAAATGAAAGTGTTTAACAATCCCTGCACAACAAGAGCTGAGATAGCTGCAGCAGGAGAACAATTCTTAGTTCACCTATATGGTGGATTAATGAGTGCTTCCTTAGGTGATTTACGGTATTACAGGTACAATCATATTGTTTCCAAACAGTCTGCTGGTGGAGAATTTGAACTCGCATGTTGTCTCTAACAAGTGACGCAGCAGTTCAGCATTCCTATTGCGTCTATCAGAAAATCCAGGAATGGAAAGGGAATGACATGGAACACTGTGGTTGGGGATATATGAAAACAGGAGACACCATAACTCCCGTGGTCATGACCAAAAGCCCTGATCCGCCTGAGTTGTTAACACTCATTTAATGTGTGTGCAAGTCTAATTGCAACAACATATGTGTATGCAGGAAATCTAGGCTGCAGTGTTCTGACACGCGTCGACATTGTCAGAGACGTTCATGTGTGAATTCTGCAGAAGCATCGATCTTCAATCTGATGCCGAATGTTAGCCTAGTGGTCTAGCAACTGCGATAACAAGGTTAGTAACATTTACATTTATACCAGCCTACAATGATAAACTGTAACACAGATTACTTGTCTCAAATGTTAAATAAAAACTTACAAAACAGCCAATTTCATCATGAAGGTACATTTTGTTTAAATTTATGTTTAGTTCGTGAACTGTGTTCAAAATGTAAAAAAATAAATGTTTTTAATACTACAAAAACTGACGTATTCCATTCTAACCCTCTTTATTTCATTTCGGAGCACTCAGTTATAAGATCCTGCAAGTTAAAAAAGGGTAACTTCGGGTTAGACATATTTTTTAAAAGCAAAAATTTAAAATACTGGTGTAACGGTTACTTGTATCAAAATATGCTAAGAACAAAAATGTTTATATTGTTATGCTTAACATTTTTTGTTGAAACTTTTGTTGGTAGGAATAATAGTTTCTGTGAAAAATGCAAAAAAAAAAATTGTTTTTAGTTGCTATTTTCCAAACTGTAGCACAAGTTCTTTTTCCCAAGAATTTTAGTATGTTATTCGGGTAACCAAATACTGAAAATATACCAAGTCTCATGCTTGTAAGAGTTTTTTTCAAGGTAATCGGGATATTTTGGTCTAAAATGACTGGTCGAAAATATACATACATGATTGTCATCAATGCTAAATGTACATAAGGCGGTAACAAAAACTACTTTAATCTTTTCCACGTTATTCGATTTCTCGTAGCTGTATGCGTACATTTTCGTACCAAAACCATATTTTTTAAATTCATTTTCCCATTAACTCATTTTTAATGAGACCTATCACAAACTGGCTGTCACTGCACAAATGTTTTGCCTTACCCAGAGGAAATTTCAAATACATGTACGAATACCTTCGAATGAAATCACAAGCCAAATGTTTTTGTACTGGCATTGATTTTGAATGGTTTTACATTAACAACATTATTTATTTTCTTGTAAAATGCTTTTTTTTCCGAATTATTTTTGTGCTTTTATCTCCGAGTCTGCAATTATTTATATGTAATATATCATCCACTCCTCTTAGCAAAACTGCAGCACATGGTGAATTTTCACGAGTTTCATTCCTAACTGATCGCACTACTTCAGGTACGAAAAAATAATGATGTAGGTATTTATATTCCAAAGTGAAAAGCAATTTAAGGAGGTTTCCTTCCGAAAGGCATGCTGTGATTCCGACAAAATGAAGGGATCTTTCATACTCGATTTCTACCTCCAGATTTTATCCATATGCACTGTCTGTATCAACATTTTCAAAATCGATATCATCGAAAGAGTCGATTTAACGGAAATCTCTCACAGGTAACTTTTTAGTCATTGGGAACCCGCTGAGATTGTTTATGGCGAAGTACATGAGGTTGGAACTGAGTTGTGTCTCTATAATCGGACACGTATTTGTTATTTGTGGCGACATAACACTGGTCATGAGCAACATGTCTATGTCTATGCTAACAATTCAAGTCACCTTACTCGTTCGTAATAAAATATTCATGCCCAAGCTATGTTTGTACTGATTCATGCAAACCGAACAAAAACTATCGAAAACACTGGCTAGGAAATTTCACATTTCAGGTGAATGTTTATGTGATCTCGCCAAGTATTTAACGAACTCATAAGGAAACACCTCCATTTTGATTAACAATTTGAACTCTTCTTCCCGAGGGCAATGCGCTCTTGTTTTTCCATCATAGTTTCAGGCAGAAAACCTGCCATTTTTACCACGAAAAAATCTAAAACGTCAAGGAAATCCATGAACCATATTCAGAAAGATTTCCACTGCAATGTTCATACTTTGAAATGGCTTTGTACTTTTCCATAGAAACTATCGTAAGTATCACGTTTCCTGGATTTTCCACAACCACTTTACCATCATCGCTCTCATGTTTCCTCAGGTGCAGAGCACACATGAGGAAATGCCCACCATAAGAGCCGAGGTTGTGAAAGAATACAGGCAAAACTCAAGGGGTTGTGTGCATCAAGTTGCAATACTGGTGTGTGAAACTTCTAAACTCCCCAGTGAAATGGTTTTGGTCCATTTCTTTTACATCACCCTCAACAAATTATTCCTCTCATATGTGACATTTGGAAGAGGACAACAACTTTGGCATCTTTGTATCGTCAACATGTTTGATGGGAACCATTGCATCGTAGATTTTCAAAATACGTTATACCATAGCCATGAGTTCCTCTACGAACCAAGTCATCGGAACATAGCTACTTTCATATATGTGAAACTCTGAAAGAGTCGTCGTAACTACGCTTGAGGTAGAATGCAGTGGGCGAATGGTTTGTGATGTATTTTAATCGAATAAGAGTAGTTTGGTGATGGTTCTCAAATATGAATAGGTTCTAGGAAAGCTTCGATGTCTACATACACAATTAAAGTACTCTTTGTGTCTGTGATTCGTCAAGTGAAAGTACTTACGATCACCGTCGGACATGATGCTAACGATGCTTTTGTCCAGAATTCAGTAAGTAGCATGTTTTTTAAAACTTTTTCAAACCAAAAGTAAGCAAAACAATTTTCGTTGGTTATTTGTTATCTGTGTGAGACAAACATGAACTTATTAACAAGGAATTATTTTTAATGATACAAAAATAATACTTGTTTGTGTTGCCCACATCAAAAACGAAAGATTGACATGTATCTTGCATCTGTTATTTTTTACTTCAATGGGCGCAATATCGAAGTCGGTAGCCCTGTGTCAGTCCTCATGAGTTCGTTATTATCACTAGGCACTATAACACTGTGTATAGACACAGAGAATATGTTTTGTCTCTCGAAGCGAGGAGGCTGGTGCAAACCAAAGGGGAAATTTATTCCTTTTAAGTTAAGTGTTTCACCAAAGTCAGGATAGGACGATATGCGACTCTTGTTTGTCTTTGCAGGGAACAAGCCTGCAAAACAAAATGCAACGTCTATAGGAATGTTAACTAAATATTTGGAAAGCAATATACATTTTGGTAAAAAAAAACACTCATGTCTACATAGAAAGTATTAAATTTGTTAATGTTTATCCTCGGTTTTAATAGTTTGAATAAACTCTACCCACTATTCCACTCTTGAACATCCCAAAGTTATATTTAGTTTTCTTCAAAATATCCGTAATTACCTTTGGGGTAAAGATTTCCTTGACATTAGCAGTATATTAAAATTCAATGGCACTTGTGTTAAAATAACATTAATTGTCTGCATTTTCTGCATTTGTTTCTACATTGCGAGGGAGATGTGCGTTTACTAGTGCCACATTGCATTTACAACGTAGCATAACACTAACAGTTTCTACAAATAAGTCTGTGCAAACACCTTGAAAAATTCTGAGAATATTGAACTCTAAAACGTTTTTGATTACACAAGTAATGAACCTGTTTTTAAATGCTGACTCTCTGTAGGCGAGCGATAGTTTCTTTTCTAGGGGTCTTCGCTTGAGGAGGTTATGAGGAGGATTCGGATGTCATCTTTTATAAAACACACGTCATGAAGTGTAGAAAAAGAAAACTCAAGTTGCATGTGAGTGTCGTGACTGTTCGGCGTGACTCACTCGCCAGCTGACTGTGAAGGCTTGAGGAGGGCATGTTGTCACTTCCTCATCTCAAGTCGAACATGCGATGATGAGTCGAACATGCGATGATTAGTCGAACAGCAAAACCAGAAGTTACTGATAACTAATGAACCTACTTTCCTCTGCATGGGTGCAGATAAATTTTAGTGACGTTCTTAATAAGCTTACATGGTAGGTAGGCGTTGACTTCTCATTAACAGCAATGTCATTAGAGATAAAACCAGAAACATGTGAAACGGTACCAAGACAATTAAAACACACGAGTGACTTACCCGAGATTAGAATTCACAAAAACCCTTAAAATTAAGCTAACGTGTAATCAACAGCAAATCGGATGTAGGATTCCGAGTATCAACTTAGAATGTAATCAGTCTAATGTTTTGAATGATAGGGTTCACTAAACTGAAACATTTACACCGCCATCATTTTGAAAATAAGTTTCTGAGCCACTAAAAACGCATAAGTTTACATGGCCAACTAAAACACTACTTGTGTGAAAAATTTAGTGGAAATCTCCAAGATATGGCATAAAAATTTATTTTCTTAAATGGGGCTATTTTACCAAATTGCTTAAAATATTCTCTGTACACGATGTTTCTGATAGCTACTGTTAGCATTAAAAGATTTATTAAATTTGTTCAATTGTTAAGTATATTTGCCAAACATATTGCAATAATTTATGGCCGCCATTTTGAAAATCATTGTCTAACCCCATTCAAATCATGTGAATTTACATGGCATTCTGTAGGTGTGCAAAATTTGGTGCGAATTAGTTAAGTTGTTCCAGAAAGATAGCAAAAAGTTCAATTTACTCACCCGGCATTATTTTGCAAAAAATCCTGTAAAAGAGGATCTCAATGCATAAATGATGCTTATAATTAATACTTTTATCTTACAAAATTTGGTTGAATTTTGTAGAAACGTTTTATTGATATAACATATTAATCTAAATTATTTATATAAACCCCATTCAAACATGTCTGCCGCACATAGCACATGTGAATTTACATATCCTGCTGTAGCAATACTTACGTGAAATTTTGGTATGAATCGGTAGATTGGTCCTCGAGATATGGCATAAAACCTCAATTGTTCATGTGACGATCTTCATAAATGGAGGTTATGTGTTAGCACATTTGATGACTGTCATTGATACAATATACAAAATTAAATTTAAATAGAATATACAGTTTCGTAGATACAGCACACAAAGCTAAAATGTCTGTATACGTGCAATTCATAAAATAAGAGACTTGCACACTTAAAACATAAAATATAATATGGCTTAACACAATAAAACTACTCCGCCAAATTTAAAATAAATCGGTTAATTGTTTCCCGAGACACATCAAAACTGTACTATTTCATAAGGGATTATCTCACAAAATAGCTGAGAAATGAGACTTTACTTAAACAATTTTGAAGGATATAGTAGATACTGTCAGCATACAAAGTTAAGTTGAAACTTGTTTTGTAATTTGGTAGATAAAAAATTCTGATATAAAATTTTTGTATGCCCGCCATTTTGAAAATATGGGTGTCTGGCCACCTCAGATTTTTATTTAACATGACCTGCCAAAGTGCTACTTGTTTGCCAAATTTGGTAGAAATCGGTAGTTTTTTTTACGAGATATTACATAATTTTAATGGGTCATGTGATACTGTTTTATAAAAAAGCGCACAAAAGAGATTCTGTGGGGACACAATTGATGGTTTTAATATATATACACACACATATATATAGCCAGCATACAAAGTTTCATTGGAATTAATTACAGGGTTTAGATGATATAACATACAAAAATAAAATACCGCCGTTTTGAAAACAAGTGTTTGACATACATAAATCATGACCTAACATCACTTACTGCAGTACTGTTTGTTTGCCATATTTGGTAGAAATCAGTCAATTCTTTCCCGAGATATAACACAAAAACTTTATAAATTTATTAAGCACTATCTTACAAAATGGCCTACAAAAGTGGTTGTTTTTTGATTATATGATGCTCGATGTATATACTGCCATCATACAAAATTTGGTTGGAACTGGTTAAACAGTATGGTTGTTATACCAAATAAATTTAAAATATTTGCATGGCCACAATTTTGAAAATAAGTTCCTCGTCAATTTTAATTGCATAAATTTGCATGGCCTATAACAGTTTTACTTACGCGTCAAATTTGGCGAAAATTGGTTGAGAAGTCTTCGAGATATAACATAAATGTTTATTTTTGATGTAGCGCTTTCTTCCAAAATGTGGAATTCAATGCTTACAACATGCGCTGCCAGCGTACAAAATTTGGTTTAAATGGGTTGAATGGTTTCAGAGTTATGACATATCCTACATTTTAAAATGGCCGCCATTTTGAAAGTAAGTTTCTGGCGTGATTGGAAAGTATAGATGTCAGGTGTCCTTACTTAGTACTATATGTGTACCGAGTTTGGTGAAATTCGATTCACGCGTTCAAAAATTGAAAGGGTGAGACTCACACACGCACAGACACACACGCAGACACGCATACTTACACATACTGGACACACAGACAGGAAAGTGATCTTATAAGCCTTTCTTTCCCTCGGAAAGTAGGCTAAAAAGGGCCGTGGCAGCTCAGCAACAACGGCGGTTGTGGAGGGATGCCGGCTGTCATTTCACAGAGGAAGGAAGCAAAAATGCAGTGCAGTGGAGACGTGCGTCTGTCTCTCGCCTCTCTCCTTCTGCCTTTCTCTACATTAAGGTCTCTGCATCTGAAGCCTTTGTCGCCGACCTCTTCATCTGTAGAAAACAGCGATATTAAGACCTCCGAACCTTTCTGTTTTGTCATAAGGCGATGAAATTTGTGATCTCCTCCAACCCGATAAATAGGAATGTGTGATAGTGAATGCGAACAATCATGTCAATGACACACTGAACGGTAACTCGTCCTATCTGAGTGCATTTTACTATCCTCTGTTCATATTAATGGTTGCTTAAACGGATATGTTTCTAAAAGTCAACTCACACAATCAAAAGTTTAATTATGTAGAAAAAATGTATGTTATACCTTCTGGTACGTACGAACTTACTGAGCTCGTTGCATGCCTTGAAAAAATTCTTGGAGATGATGCGAAACTCACGATGGAAGGCAGCCTGAACACACACCAGCATTTTTATGAGATGCAACAAACCGATGTATTTTTCTAAACACGATTTCTTACATGCACTGCTCGGATTCGAACCAAAAATGTATGAAGCAAATGTGGATCATACTTCTCGTTTGCCTGTAAATATTCTCAAGAACAATATATTGCACATTCAAGTAGACATATGCAAAGGTTATTACATAAACAATGACCAAAAATGTACTATTTACGAGTCCTGGCAGGTTTTAAAATCATGGAAACAACCAAGATGATAATTTACGTCGTTGTTACTGCAAAAGGTCGTATGTCAACAAAATGCCAGTTTCTATTACTGGTTTATTGACATGTTTATAATGCCTCATACATGTTGTCAAATAGTCGTAAGTCAGCAACTGTAAGTAAAAGAGATACAGACGAGGGTCACAAAGTGTTATGTAACTTCTGCGATCCGTTATTACTGCAAAAAGTCGTATGTCTGAAGTGGGTTTTTTGGAAAACACGCATGTGTTTGTCATGTAATAATTTGCTTGGTTTATGTATGATTGTGTGCCATAAAGGTGAATTTATGATGCTATTTGGAAACAGTATGCGGTTTTTTATATTGGATAGTAATATTGAATGCTAAAACTACAGAAACATTAAAAAGAGGTAAAACGTTTTGCTGAGTTACTACCCTTACTTATAGACTTATAAACTGGGCTATATCTGCATTGCAGTTCATGTATTTTGTATCTCAAAAAATGAGTCGTATAAATGACGAAATTAATGTGTTTTATCCTAAATCATTTTAAGTAATTTGAATAGATTGAACTATATATATATTGCAAATGGTCGTAAGTATTTATATTTGTAGCAGTCACGTCAGATATACTAACATAAGGCCTTTTGCAGTTAATAACCATGTCCTACGAATTTTATAATATTTTTGTAATCCTTAAAATGTCACATACTTTTAATGTGATGAACAGTAACAGTCTTTTCAACAACTAATAGCAAAATTATTTAGTATATTCAGTTATTATCTACCCAGAATTTATGTGATAGGTTTATCAATGGTGAATAGTATTACATCACTGTAGTGAAGTTGTTTCTATAATTATATTGTCTTATTTTATCATTGTTGCTAATATTAATTGTATGTCTATGGGTTCTTGCCCATCTGATGTGTCCTTTATAAATAACCGATTATCTAACTTTTCACTGTGCATTAATTTTTTCAGGAATCATTTTGTAGAAAAATTGTTGTATGGTGAATTTTGTGGATCGTTTTGGTACTTGAGTTTGCCTGCAAATATATTTTTCAGGTAAAATGTTTTCAAGAGGTAAACAAATGGTGTACAAAAGAGAAACAAATCAACAAATAGAAAAGTTGCTCTGCATTATGCAAGCAACGGTGGATACGATGAACATATATCATCCATGTGTGTTGGATCCCTGGAACTGGAGCTTATATTATTTATAGTCCAGTTTATCACCAGTTGTAGTAGTTACTGATGATAATTTAGTCTGGGATGCAGCGAAAGCAACAGTCACAGAGAAGCATCAAAAAAATAAAAGGGAAAGTGGGAGGAAACCTCAAGAATTAACAAAAAGAAACTACAGAAAGAAGAAAAATATTTGGGTTTAAAGAAATATGAAAATGGAAAATACCTCCTTTGCAATGAGCGTATTGAAATTCTGAAATGAATACTTATTAAGGAATGTGTAATAAAATTACGTAGTTAAATATTTCTAGTTAAATGAAGTAGTAGTTGCAATTTTATTCATTCGTACAATAGTATTGACTTATTCTTCCTGACATAATTTAACAGTCTATGGAACAATAAACAGTTTTAAATAATTTGCCTTACAATTTATATTAAAATAATTGGTGAAAAAATAATGTAATAATATTCTTGGCATTTCTTTGTCATTTTTATTCAAATTACTTGGTTATTATATGTTTTATAGTTTTGTCATTCTTATTTTCATATAAATGTGTTTGTGCAAATAGTATTGTCATTTAATCTCTCAGAAAATACAGGTGAAAAAGGTTTTATGTCAAATGCAAAATACCGTATGTCCTTTAAGAACGGAAAATCAAATTTCCAAATGTAGTATGTAGCAAAACGTTGTTACTTATAAATACGTTTTCTGAAAGTTTATTGCTGCATGAATAAAAGTTACCTTAACCTTAACTTCGCCAAAATAAAAAAGTAGAAAATAATAAATAAAAGAGGACCCACGACTGACTGCGTAATCAGCCACTCGCCTCTCGTGACTCATGAGATTCCCAGGCCTAGCAGCGAAAAGGTTTAAGAAATGTATTTGTTTGAAAACCTTATCAAGGGGTGCAAAAAATTAACTCCATTAAAGAATAACTCTGTGAAACGGATCCACACCATTATTGTTCCAAGTGTAGATCTGTCTGTGCGTCCATTTATATATACGTATATATTTATATTTGCATATGTATATATACAATCTACATATTGTACCACCGATCGCGGGCTCTGCAGAAGATGTGAAATGTTGCAATGGAAGTCACGTTCAGGAAATGGAAAAAAGGGAGGGGGCAATTGTTAATGACACAACAATCGAGTTGTAATTATATGATGTATGATTCAATTTCTGCTTTAAATTTTTCTAGATATGAAAATTTTGTTATTTAGATACGCATGATTAATTGTAAACCTACGTAATTAAAACGTTACATAAATACACTATCGCTTGGTAAAGTCATCATTTTAAGTTGCATGTTAACCCTTAATGGTGAATGGGATGACATACTGAGCACTTCATTATAATCCTTAACTCTCCCTTGCATTTGTGCTTCAGAAATAATAAATACCTTCAGTATACGAGAGCTTATAGCCTTTTCATGATTGAGCATTTTGAAAGACCTGCTTAAGATCAACATTTCCCTTAATTTTGTATCCTTCCGCTACATGTAAAATGAACGTAGTTATGGGCCTAATGTTTTTATTCAAGTGTGTTTTTAGTCAAGTGAAATTGCAAGGAACTTAAATGTATTATACCAGTTGGTCCACTAATGCGTACAAAGAAAAAAGTACGCAAACATGATTTGACACTAAATTTTACATGATACCCGCAACGAAACGTAACTACTTGGAACTATTTAACTCATTTCGCTGCTAACTTCACTGAGAGCCTGCATGCCTGTATATGGTAGTATACGACAGACAGTTATTTATTTTTCCGAATGTTGATATCAAATTGCTTACTTTACCATGAACAGCATTTATAATTTTTTTTTTAGTTTTGCTTCTTTTCCTCCAGCTGTTCATAGTTTACTGAACAGTTTTGAATTCTAAGTTTGAAAAATGTCTCAACCCTTACAGGCATATTATCTAACGGGCAAAGAGACCAACAGTAACGTTGATAACGATGGAAGGGAAGTAGATCCACGTCTTAACTTTGAATGGAACGAGTTAGGTAAACATTCGTGAATAATTAAATATTTATTTCTCTTTCTGATTTTTTTATGCACAAAAGTGTAAGAATCAGTAAATTTGTAAAATATTATTAGATATATAATTGGGGGTACTGAGACAGGGGCTTGAAGGCTTCGGAGGTCGGATGGACATGGCATCTGGCAGTGAACCAGTGGCGGCATCTGGCAGTGAACCAGTGGCGGCATCTGGCAGAGGACCAGTGGCGGCATCTGGCAGTGAACCAGTGGTGGCATCTGGCAGTGAACCAGTGGCGGCATCTGGCAGAGGACCAGTGGCGGCATCTGGCAGTGAACCAGACGTTACCTTGACCTTGAGCTATGACCTCAACATTTTCCGATTTCTCTGAAAAAAATTCAAAATTCCTAGAATTTCCTTCAAAATTACCACAATTTCCCTCTCAATCTGCAAAATTTCATACATAAAGTTTCCTTATCCAAATTTACACGAGTCACTCAGTCTAAAAATAGCATGACCTTGTTTCAAGAACGTTCCATTTCATGCTCTGTCATTATACTTCATGCTCTTTCATTACATGCCACCATCTTGTTTCTAGGATTTTCCAGTTGATGCTCTTTGATTCTGTGCTACCACCTTGTATCAACAATATACCAGTTCATGCTCTGTCATTCCACCTCCACATCTCGTTTCTAGACGTGACATGGGTGCCAGCATAGGTTTAAATGATGTATACGTAAAATATATATGTAAATTATTATTTTCCCAAATGTTATAGGCATAGGTATGGCTATACGAGAGGTAAGTTATGTTCGTTATGTTAACTTATGCGGCAGGCACGAGTTAAGGAAACACACTGAAAATGAATTTAATTTTTTTTTATAATTATAAACAGTGCTCTGAATTTTCTAGTAATATAAATTAGAAACATGGGTATTTGAGAGATAATGAAATATATTATAAGTGTGAGATGACAACTCATATCAGGAAGGATGGCTCACTCATAAAATGGATCATATCAGCAATGAGATGTTTCATGTGCATAACCATTCTAAATACTCTTTTATTATAGTTTCTACAATCATCTCTTTATACTTGTACGCATAAATAATAGTAAGTAAACATTTTTTTTAATCTGTAGGATAGCAAACTATACATCAGCAGAATGTTTTCTACACTTTAAAAGTGCATGCCTACGCCCTGTGGCGAGCAATGCCATTAGCTTCCAGTATTCCGGTTCACAACACATTCCAATGACACATTTACTGCAGACCAGGAAGTCGGAGCAAGTCCTTGCCTACACACCGCAGCGATCAATCCTGACTTTATATTTTTTTCATAAACAAATCATGATTTTTTTTTCATTTAGAGAACCCAAATTAAAAACGGCATGTAAAATTAATTTTCCAAGCACTTGTAAAAAAATATTCTTTATACTTGTACATGAGAATAATTGTCCGTAAACAATTTGTTTTACTTATCTGTGTATGGATAAAAGGGTAACTATATCTTATAAATAAAACACAGGAAGTAATTTTAAAAGTTAAATTTATTTAAACCTATAATTTTTACCAATATATATTCTTGAACAATAATGCATTTAATAGTTTCTTCAGTGATGGACTTCTTCGGGTGGACGTCCCACGTTGTCGGTTGTCCTCGCCTTTACTGTACACATACACTTGGTCCCTTGCACGAGGCTTAAAACCAAGCTCATGCATACAATTATCCGGACGTTGGAACCGGGAATATGCAACATACACTTGCAGAGGCGTTATGGAGATTTATGTTTCCCTTTATACACAATTTTAAATAAGATTTATTTGAAATATCAGAATTTTCCATTTTTCAACTTCTTTCGAATGCCTTATTAAATAGATGGTTTACAATGTTGTAGAAATGAAAACCACAACACCTAAAAAAAAAAAAATCACAAACCATCCAGGCTAGGTTCTCGAAATCCTGTTAACATACATATGTTAAGCCCCTGAGTAATTTTATAGTCGTAGTTAGGTTACATTTGCAAACTATTAGTGTTAGGTCGTTGAAAATCAGCATCCCTTCACCAATGTGTCACATCAATAATGAGATGTTTCTAAGCATGGCAAGTGCTTTTTAATTTTGCTGAAAATTCTTATTCTTTGTACCCGTACACATAAACAATAAGTAAATAAGTTTTATTTCTCTCTGTAGCATAGAAAACGATAAGTGCTTCCCCAGCCTACATTAAAAGCGTATGTGCCTACATGCTGTGGCGGGCAGTACAGTTAGCTTTCACAATTTCAGTCTCGACAACAAACATTGCAATGACGGCAGCGTGGCACATTTACCACAGGCCTGGACGTCGGTGGCAGCCATTAGTAGGCAATAATCTTAGAAATAAAACATTCATATTCTGAAAAAAAATTATTAAATAAAATAGTTGTTTGTACAGGATAATTATTTCTTGTAGTTAGTTTGCACAATATAATCTTTGTTAGATATGGCTATTATGTTAACTTATACAACAGTGACACTGACAAGGCACTAAAAGTGTGTAATTTTAAACATACAGACAAAGATGTATAAAGCGACATGCCTATTGATTCGTATTTTCAAAAATTATTTGATTATGATGTTATATCCATTAATTATAATTAAAAAATTGTATAAATAAAAGTTATGTGTTTAATGTAATATAATTTATTTGACTTTCAAAACTTACAGAAAGGATTATGCCGAGCAATGTGTCTGTGGATTCGTATTTCCTAAACAAGTTTGCAGTATATGATACTGCAACAATATATTACGAAAAGTATAATTTTATAGTTGAAAGTCATGTATTTAAATATATTTTTATTTAGCTTTTTAATTAGTCAATTGAGCAGCATGTATACGGATTCTTATTTTCAAAGAGAATTGGAATAATATGTCAAGAAATGTGATTATGAGGCAATGACCAGCACCATATAATTTTTTTAAAGCATACAATTGTGTAATTACATATACCAAGTGTTACATATTTTTCGAGCTCGTGTTTTTGAGTCGAATGCTAATGTGAGCCCATAAACTTTGATTATTCATTTGTGTTCGTTGCCATATTGACTTTAGTAGGCATAGGCATAATCTGAGGTTTCTTTTTAAGTAAGCCACGAAGACAGAAAAGTAGTTGCCTTACCTTGTCGGACACGCACGAACTTATAAGCACAGCTGGACATCATTCAACGGCTGCTGGATTCAGACACGCAGCAATAGGAACATATCAGAGTAGTACAGGTCACACCAAGATGAAAATTGATTTATGTCTAGGCCTTCTTAAAACCATAAATTGACACCATTTTGCATCCCTCGAAAATATATCCATAAAATTCAGATCAGAGCCATATGATCAATTATGCCTTAAGTTTCCTTATAAGCACAGCTGACTACCATTTTCTATCCACTGAAGCTATAGTCATCAAATGCATATCATAGGTACTGCTCATGACCTAGACCAAAATGCTATTTCTCATTATGCACTAAGCCTTCTTATAAACATATTTGGCTGCCATTTTCCATCCGTTGTATCTATATATATATATATCATAGATACCATTCTTGGCCTAGATTAAGGTGATAATGGAATTTATGCATCAAGCCTTCTTGTAATAGTTCACCGTCATTTTGGAACCTTTCAAGTTCTAGTTGTCACGTATGTACCACAAGTACAGTCCTCCTGAAATCGATCAAAGTTATGTGGTCAGTTATGCCTTTAACCTTCTTATAAGCATAGTTGACAGCCATTCTACAGTCATTCAGGATATACTCAACAAATTCATATCTTGGGTATTACTTCTGACTTCGATCAAGGTGATGTAGTCAATTAGGCCATAAACCTTTCTTGAAAGGTTTTTAAATATAACTATAGCACACGACATGTCTACAACCATATTCATTTTAAAGAAACTTACGAATAATATGTTAAGTACCCGTATAATTATAAAAAAAAGTTACGTATTTAAAAACATTTAAACACATATTGTGTGATTTATCTACAGTTCAGAATTTTTTTTTAAGAATTTTTATAATGCCGGCGGAATTGTAGATTATTTGCCTACCTATGACAGCTTCTACATTTTACTACAAGAGTAATGCCTAAAATGTAGTGACAAGTTTTTAAACATAAATACAGCGCATAATGTGTTGTCGGTCGCGAATATTTTTAAAACTTTATCGAATGCAATGTTATGAACAAATACATTTATAAATAAAACACTGTAACTATTTAATTCTTAAGTATTTAAAACTTAGAGACCTAAATATACTGTGTTGCATGTCTAATGACGCATATTTTTAAGGTGAATTCAACTATATTGTAACCAACGAAAGCATGTCTATGTCGCGTCGCCATATTGTACTTGCATGAAATATGTGTTTAATGTTAAGTTAACAATTGTTATTTAGTAGGCCTACTTCATAAAACACAACTTGGTTTTCTCAGCAGATTACGTGCAATTTATTCACATATACAGTAAATACACGTATACATCTCCCAGAGATATTTCGTTCTGGAGGTTATGGCGATCCCCCGGTTGCTTTCGAAGTTTGTGTAAATCACGAACTTCTTACTTTCGCAACCTGTTTGAGCAAAATCAATGTTAAAAAACAGACACGCCTGTATAACTTGAATTTTCAGAGTTTTCAATCCGAAAAGCAACGCCATGTGTTCCCGAGATTTTTATTCAGTACCCAAAGGTTACGTGGTTATGTGAAGTATCGTAATATGCTACTCAAAAACACCACTTTTTGCGCACATGTGAGTGTGTAGCGCATTGCGTGTTACGTGTAACGTAAAGTCATCACAGCCTAAAGCAGAATTTAAAAAAATATATATTTAGCGTTCTATTATGCATTATGACGTGTTCAGAATAAATTAAATTGTGTTATATTGTGTATTGGTTTCCAACGGTACTTAGTAAGTCGTGTGAGTTGTTGGGATTTCCTTGTGTGAAACTTGTGAGGCGGCGACCAATCAGAACAGAGCAGTCGGCGTTTTTGGCGGGAAACTGTTATTTAAGTAATGTAAGTATAAAACATATTGGAAAAGTTCGGGCGTGCACATGTTTATGATTATATTTTTTGCACAAAAAAATACACTTCTCTGTTAGAAAACGTAAACTTTGAAGTATGATCTGCTTGTGTTATATTAGGTAAGGCTAGAACAAAAGTAAACATGACAGGCTTGTCACTTATATCCATTGGTTGGAATTAAGAATTAGAGCATTGTATTGGAAACTGCAAATACAGAAGACGTATTTGCGTATGCCAGATCAGTGCTTGCCACATTAATCTTAACGCATGTTCTTTAATTGCAAACCTAGCTGAAGTGTGTATGAATAGAGAAGGAACAGGTCACGGGGGCGGGGGATCAGTCGGTCTCCAGACAAGCGAGCCCAGGCTAGGCGAGCGACGCCTGCCGCGAGACTGCAGACAGTCGGGGGAGAGAGCGTGCGTCAACACTGGAGCCACTGGAGGAAGAAACACGACTGCCCTAGTTTTTACCAGCTATTAACCGCCGTGCTAAGTGGCTGTGAGACACTGCCGTCGCCTTCACCATCCTGTCACCACCTCTTTGCCTTCCAGGCGCCCGCCAACTTCCAGCTAGACCCAACACTCTGAACGTCTTATTAATAGAAAGCGGGAAACTGTACGCGCCATAGGTGACCACGGGTACTATCCTGTGAAGCGCGTCGCGAGAAGGCGGAAGGCGGGAGGGAGGACTCCCGCCTGCGCGCTGTCTTCACGTATTCCCTGACAGCTACGGAAAGCCACAGTCTGGCCTTTGTCGATAATGCATAGAAAGTATCGATTTCTGTGCTTCGTGTACACAAGGCTACAGATATCGGCCAATCAGAAACCACCAACTAACGCCTGGCGAAAACAAGTACACGCGAGTTGTAGAAGAAAGTGTCCGCGAAGATGGGCGTGTCTCTGTCTCCGAGGACTAGATACTATTTACTCAAACGTTTATAATGTTCATACATAATACTGTAGCAATAGATAGTGACGTCCAGTGTACAATACTCGTATATCTCATTAACGTTTGTCAATTTATTATAACTTCACCTTATATAGNACGTTTGTCAATTTATTATAACTTCACCTTATATAGGTTATATACACACACGTGCGACAGCTTGCGTGGCCAAACAAGCATAGTTTGTGTGGATGTATATAGCAAAATATATGTTGTAAAAACGTGATGAAAAACTCAGCGAAAAGTTATACACTTAATAAAGTCCAAATGGGAGAATAAATTAACAGTGGTATAGCCTAATTACACAGACCGTGGCAAGAAAACACATTAAGTGCAGCCAATGTTTAAAATTTAATTAGGTGAGAAAACACCGCAACGTACAAATATTTGTTACAAAGTCACATAGTCATTGAGCATTCAAATATTTTCAGTATTCCAAATTCTACTTCGGCATACATTTTTTGCCCTTTGTGTTTTATCTCATAGTCACATAACAGTATACAACGTATACAAATACAGTGATCAACAGAGCATGGATACATTTCAAAGAAACTAATACTTTATTTTTACACTTGTCCTTTATATTCGTTGCAATGACAACCTATGTAATAAAAACGTAATAACTTTCAAGAATGGCGAGTTGTGCATACAATCTAATAAATGTAATATTCTGTATGGATGTTTTTTGCAAAACTAGGAAGACAATGTCAAATAATTTCGTAATGAGGTCACAAAAAAACAGCAATAAAAAATTCCTTAACTTCAATAGGAAGTTTTAATCTGTAAGTAGTGCAGGAAATATGCTTCAATAAGGCCTGCAAATATACCAGTGTTGAGCATCGTTATACCTAAATTGGAACTTTTGAGTGTGTTTCCTAAACAAGTATAGGGGAGCTAACAAGGGTGAGCGTGGGTAAAGGCGTTACCACGCTCACGATATAACAGTTATACTCATAAACTTCTATGGTGAAATTGATAAGAGTTTCTTATTGATTCGGCCATCATTAACACTGCAGCTTAGAACAATTTATTGATTTTAAAACGAATATGTGCTAAGTATTGTATTAATATTTGGTCGAAATCACAAAACGGTATGTAGCAACTTTACACGAGAAATGTGAATCAATGTATTTCACAAATCAATGCACTTAGAAATTTTAGTCACTGTAGTTTTATGTTGTGAATTATTCCCATTTTCATGACTTCCATAATGTGTAATGATTTCTTTTACATAGATGAAAAAGGCTTAAAATTTGTAATGAACTTACTTACTCAACATGAACACATTTTGTAACTATTTACACAATTACTTGCACAATTATTGTAACTAGTGTTTTAATGTAAACAAATTGGTGGCCCCTATTATATTTAACTTTTTTATTTGTTGCGTAGACGACATAAATATCAACAATAAAAGTCCATAGTAATTAAGTACTGTCACCTGCCTACATATTACGGTTCCTTATTATAGCCACAATGCACAATCAAGTGCCATATATAAATAAAAACTCGTCGTTTTCTTTGATGGCTTGAAGTACTTTCATAAGAATTACGACGAAACTAATTATTTGACATCAGTAAACAAACAATGGCGCGAGCGAAGGCGGTGTCGGAGTGGGCCACGGTTTCCCAGAAGTCAGCTCGAGGCGTGACCAGACAATCCATGGCTTGACCCAGACAAGCGCTGTCGGACGCGCTGGAGACGACAGGTAGGCGTTGTCTCTATGCAGACTGCACATCGTTCTGACGGTCGTGGAATACGCACTTCCGCCAGACTGGCGGTAGTCTGCGGTCTTGCTCAAGGCAACGTGACAGTAGTTATCTGGGAATCGAGCACCTGTAGGCTACGCTTTGCAGTCATATGTGCGTGGGGAGGGAGGGTTGTGTAGTCATTACACTATTAAAACAATGAAGCCATAGATAGGTAATCAATCATCCATCATTATTATTCTACTTTACACGTTCTAAAATAAGTTTGATCACTTAACACATTAATCAAGATACTTATCCGTGAAAAAACAAAACGTTGAAAGCTGGACTCAGACGGAAAATATAAGTACCGTCTCTTGCGGATTGGTATCGAGTCGAGCAGCTGACGAATGGTGCGCATTCTTTTGGATGCGATTTAAACCATTAGTATAGTGCGACAGAGTGAGAGACCGTCCAGTGTTATGAGAGAAGGCAAAGTTTTGATTTCGGTGTGCAAAATATTTATTCACATAAAATATGTGTGGGCGATTTCTTTCTCTGGACTTCCCATGAGAATTTAAGTAAGGTACGTAGTCCATTTTTTTTTTTANAATATGTGTGGGCGATTTCTTTCTCTGGACTTCCCATGAGAATTTAAGTAAGGTACGTAGTCCATTTTTTTTTTTAATTATACCATGTTCACCTCTCTTCTTAAACATTGTCGGTGTGTTGGCAGCAGAAAACTACGAGGNTTTTTTTTTTTAATTATACCATGTTCACCTCTCTTCTTAAACATTGTCGGTGTGTTGGCAGCAGAAAACTACGAGGTCAATGATGTCTTGTAAATGTCTTGTCTAACCGTGTACACTCTAAACCTCAGTCAGTGAGAATTGAGCCAAATCAGTGATAATAGTGAAAATTGAGCGACTGATAATCAGTGCTTGCTAACTAATTATTATAATGGCTGAATTCCACTGAATTATTTGTGATTCCCACTGAATGCCGAGAATTCCACTGCCATAACTGACTTGATCCCAGTTAATTTCCTTGATTTGCCAGTAGGCAGTAGCTTATCAACTGACTTTCAGTGAATGTTATTTCACTGACCTGGGTTTAGAGTGTAGGTAACTGTAAAAATCCTTAACTATCTCAAATTATACAGTGACCAGAAACGGGGTAGCTTCCACAGGTATGAACTGTCTGCATTGGCGATAACTGAAAATACCAGTTGTAAGAATTCTGAGGAGGGAACTTAAAGACGCAGAACTCGACTTAAATTTTTCGGCGAAAGTAGAAACCCAGACACTATTCTTAAAGGAAGAGAGAAACTGAGAGTTCAGATTTACTTTCTAATTATCGACATTTTGGTTTTGGATCTGAAACATGCACTGAAGCATATGATAGAGTTAAGGAAATTTGTATTTCTTGAATAATTAATCCATTTCTAAGAGAGCCAACTGAGACTTTGTTGTCAAGGTTTCGCCTTTTTGTACTAAAAATATGTCAGCTNTTAATCCATTTCTAAGAGAGCCAACTGAGACTTTGTTGTCAAGGTTTCGCCTTTTTGTACTAAAAATATGTCAGCAAGACAAAACTAACCGAGTATGTCTTCATTTGAAACAGTATCATGAAGAAAGCGAAGGAAATATTGATTGCGCATGTTTTTAACGATTATGATTATGAAAATAATGTCGAAGCAGAAGTTAAAATCAAAGATGTGGACAAAGATCTGGAAGGGGTTGAAGAATTTATGTATACAGGCTGATTCTTAAATCATGGGACAAACATTGAGGGGTGGTAGAGCTCACTAAAACAGACAATTATTGTATAGGAATATATGGGCGGAAGTTACGCGCTGAGGCACAAACACAAAAACATAACACATTAACGGAAACATAAAATGTTCATTAGCAGTATACGTAACGAGTGATTCCGTACATAAAATGTTATGAAACAGTTGCTGGAAATGCATCCACCAACAGTTACGTATGCTTGGCGACCTCCACATATGGCGTGATTGGCTGACAATGGTGGCGTGCGTGAAATACCCGGCGTATTTGAATCTGTTCGCCAATCACTCCACAGACGCTACCAAGCTTGCATTACTGTAGGTGGTAGCAATTTTGAGCAATTATCATAAACATTGCTGTAAAAAGGTATTTAGCGGTGACGTTGTAAATAAACAACGTGTTGCATTTCTTGTGTTATTTTTGTGTTTGTGCCTCAACGCGTCACTCCCGCCCATATATTCCTATACAATAATGGTTAGTTTTAGTGAGCTCTACCATCCCTCAATGTTTGTCCCATGATTTAAGAATCATCCTGTACACTTACTTCTACAAACTAGTTGAATACAAGAATAATTTTCCATCATGTTTTTGAAAATGAATTGTTGCCAACATTTCCGAAAGTGGAAATCTCTCTGAGAATGTTAATACCAATGATGGAATGGACTGAGGAATCTCGATGGAAACTTTACCCCAAAAAACATCGAGATCGGACTGAAATAAGAAAGATGTGACCCAGTCCAGCTGGCAAGAAGGACTAGAGTGTAGAATCCGGGTTCAAAGTTAACTCAGAACACCCGAATGGATTGAATTTGAAACATGAAACGGTTGCCATGTTAACAACGCCTTTAGAATTCATGAGTAATACTGAAACGTTATTAAATTTTACAATTTATTGAAAAAAAAAAAAAAAAAAAAATCTCATGAGGTTGGTTTTTGGTGTTTCGAGTTTTTTCGCACCAACTTCGTTCTGCTTCAACTCTAGTCGGTTTTACAGTCCAGGTTTTAAATGTTTACTGTAACCGGCGAAATAACTCCTTGTTGAGTATATGATCAGTGATATTTGGGTTCAACCCAAGTTCGGTCCTTGCTGATATCGTACTCTAATAAGCGTACAGTAATCCTCAACGTTCCTTTGGTTGCGTGCTTCAGGAACGCAACATAGCTGTAGGTTATTTATTGTATTGTTGCATTTCTTCCACCCAACGTGGTATCCGTAAGTGCGGACTAATAGACGGTAACAAATAATACAAATAAAAAGAATATGTGAACTTATTTGCAGCGTCAAGTTACGGGCTGCTGAATAGTGGTATCCAGGCTGATCACGGTAAACTGAGCAATTCTGAAAGCCTTAGTTGTATACACATTGTGTATTTTTCCACCATATATAAANGGCTGATCACGGTAAACTGAGCAATTCTGAAAGCCTTAGTTGTATACACATTGTGTATTTTTCCACCATATATAAAGTTAACATTCCCATGGGCCTGATCAGTTTATTAATGCGCTGGTCAACTGAAACTGTAAAAGTATTTGAGAAGTAAATAATTTACGAATTTGCCAATTCTTACACGTACATGCTTAAAAAAAAAACAGAAAACAAAATTAATCATTGCAGCATTCCCGAATGTTTACCAAACACGTTTTATTCGATGTTAACACATGGAACTACTTTCCCTCCGTCGTTACCAACTTTACTGTACGCATACCAGTCAGTGTGCCTGTTAAGAAGAGAGATCACCACCAACATGGATTTACATATATTCGTATATAATATAAATCCAGATAAAAAATTTGAAAACCAAGCTTATCAAGGCGCAGAGAACATCTTAACAGGCGCAGAGAACATCTTAACAAGTAGAAGGAAAAAAATCTCCGGAAGGAAAAGGGATTGAGGGAGTCAGAGCTAGATGCGTCCACCAACTTGGTCGACGTCACAGGTGGTGGTCACGCTCGTTGGCCTAGGAGGGGGTGGGGGAGGCATGCATATTTACGTTACTAACCCCAACCACCATGTTTAATATGTGTGACCTTGACCTTGGCCCTAGTGACCTTGAACTTAAAAGTCTATAAAAACCACAGAACAAAAAAAAATGTTTTAAATTCCCTTTAAAATTTAAAGTAAACATTTATAAAAAAAATTAATACACAAATTATTTTTAAAGATTAAAAAAAATTAAATTATACTTCTTAATATATATATATATATATACATATATACATACATATTTGCTTTATGTAGCACATGAACCCTCTACCCACACCAATCAATTTAACTATCCATTTCCTCGACATTTGCATTTGACCACTAGACAGTGCTGTAACTCATGAGTTTCAGTATTATCCTCTAGTATGTGACGTTAACTGGAGTTCTCAGTACCATCTACCAGAGAGCTCCCATGTCGTCCATTTCCAAAAGTGTTGGTAAAACCACCCCCCTTCCCACCTTCCCCAATTTCGTAGTATATATAATTATTGTCTCCTATTAATCATTATATTATTGAACTTTTTTAAAATGAGTTTTTAGTATGTCCAAGCACAGGATGTCATGGTATCGTAGCTCGAAGCAGACAGCATCTGTGTTGCCACAGCAACCGGCCGCTGACCTGACACCCTTCCTCCTGCTCTGTCACTCCGATCAGACGTCGGTCATCTTGGAGGTGGGTGAGCCTGACCTCGACCTGGGGGTGACCATCAGCTTGAGTCCAGTGACAGTTAGTTATAAAAGTCGAGAAAAATGCGTAAAAATTGAAAAACTCATTAAAATCAAGGGAAAAATTACGTAGCTACCCCAACGCAATGATTTATGTAGACGACATTGACTTTAAACCTAAGTGACCTTAAACTAAAAAAAAAGTTCCCAGAAAAAAATTAAAAAAATTAAAATCTAAGAACAAATTAAATTACTGACCCAAACTGCCGTGTTGGATGTAGGTGACAGTTATGTTTAAATATAGGCTATTTCAAAAATTAAAATTTGCAGAATGTTTATTTATATAAACACGACAATAAACAAAATATTTGCCACATTTACACGCACTTAGCGTAAATAATTTCTTCTTCTGCCAGCATAACTATCATAACTTTAAAATATATATAAATATATATTTAAGCATATAATGAGTGAAAGTGTGCAATATAAATAACAAATAATAATTGTGTGAAAAGCTAAAGTATCATACGTCTCAGAATGTGTTACGAAAAGCCATTAATTCGCGGGGGTCGGCAGATAGATCGACAAGCTGTGCAGACTAATCAGTCGTCGGCTGGTCGTTGTACCAGGGAGTGACTGTGCTCAGCCATCTTTACGAAATTCGAACTCTTAGGGTCGCACGTCCAACATGGCTTTAGCGCCATTTATGAAATTTTCCTCTACATTCCTCGAAATTGCTACTACATTATTTTTTTGTCCGCCATTTATGAAAACTATGGAGGTTTTATGCCATATCTCGAATACCAATCAACCAATTCCCACCAAATGTTACACTGGAACATTTCAAATAAATTTGTATCAAATTGGCGACACCGTAAATGCCCCAAAAGGCCATGCAAACTTTCATGATTTAAATGAGTCAGACAACGATGTTCAAAATTCCAGCTACATAAATCATTTAGGTAAGTTTGACATATATATATATATATATATATATATATATATATATAACAATTTAACTAAATTCAACCAACATTTGTATGTAAACTGTATACATTAAAAACATCGTATATAGTCACATTTCCTGGCAATCTTGTACGATAGCATCAAATAAAAAATGATGTTTTTTATGTGATATCTCAGGGACCAAACAACCGATTTCCATAAAATCCTTCACACAAGTAGCGCTACGATAGGCCATGCAAACTTACGTGTATTATGTGGCTCAATCACTTGTTTTCAATATAAATGCCCTGTAAATATTTTAGGCTCGTAGAACCATATCATTCGTAACATAAGACTGATTAAATTCGAAGTTGATGCTCCGGATCCGACCTCCGTAATGCAATGGATTGCACGCTAGCTGATAGTAAGAGGTTTTCTGGGTTCAAGTCCCGGGTAAGGAATGAGTGTAATTGTAATTGTCTCACTATTGTTGCGTAAATTTCTGATTTAATTTCTAAAGTTATTGCTTTCAAAGAGAAGCCAAGTCCTCCCTACAAACTCAGCTTTTACGAAATTATTTAAAAATTAATTGCACCCATGTCGAGGATAGTGGGATCATTATCTATATCAGTGTATTCTTGTTAAACATGTAATTTAACCAATTTTAATGTGACGTGTATATAAAAACAGACAGTTTTAATATTTGGAAGCATTGCGCATGACGTAATGTTGAGAGGGATTTTTGAAAGTGCTCCAGACTTAACTCCTACTATCTACCCAAGTAAATTTAAAATTAGACCTTGTTGAGAGAAATGTATTAGTTTTCGAACATTGACGGTGACATATTGTAAAAGATTTTAGCTTGTCACCAGAGCTAATGATTCAACTTATTTTTAAAAAAATGTAAAAGTTTGATTTTAAAGGGATCCGAGCTACAATATAGTAGTAATGCTAATATTTACGGCCGACGGTGTGACTGAAGAAATATTTTTTGGGAAATTTACTTTCAAATCTACGCGTTTGCGATTATGTTATACAAGATCCTCCTGTTCATGATTTTCTGCTAGGCAGCTTCACAGCTAAATAACGCCTACTTTAGGTTGCAAATGACAGCAACTTTTATTTCATTCTTGCTATGTTTGTTTTCAAAACTCTGATTAGCTGGTGTCTTACTGAAGTTGCCTGAATTTATGCCCACCCTTCCTTTAGAAGAGGATGTCAAATGAACATACCGAATTAAATTTTGAACTGAGCTTAAGCCAAGGCAATAATAAAATTGGCTGATAATGTGAACTGAGCTGATGTTTGAGAGATTCTTCTTAATAGATTCAGAATTAAAATTATTCTGGAAATTGTTTTAAAGCCCTTTACTATGATGCAAAAATAGTTTATTTATTAATTGAATCTTCTTAGAGCTTGCTAGTGGTTTATGCTACATATTTTCTTGTTGCAGAACACTGGGTAATTAAGGTTTTTGCACGACAATTTTTACTGGTAATAATTAAATGTTTCTCCACAAGTGGATGTGTTTTGGTTTGATATTTTGGACAGTATAGTTATTTCAATTCATTCTCAGAGTGCTTTTCCTGTGTTCTTTTGTGAGTTGAATATGTCTTTCAGGGAGTATTAAGCTAATGCAGATAAATTTTATTTTTATTTGACTCCTACACGATTTTATTTAGGCCTACTTCTTATGTATTTACACTCAGACTGTTCATGCTACTGGTTCTATCACACTCATACTTTACACAANGGTGGTAGCAATTTTGAGCAATTATCATAAACATTGCTGTAAAAAGGTATTTAGCGGTGACGTTGTAAATAAACAACGTGTTGCATTTCTTGTGTTATTTTTGTGTTTGTGCCTCAACGCGTCACTCCCGCCCATATATTCCTATACAATAATGGTTAGTTTTAGTGAGCTCTACCATCCCTCAATGTTTGTCCCATGATTTAAGAATCATCCTGTACACTTACTTCTACAAACTAGTTGAATACAAGAATAATTTTCCATCATGTTTTTGAAAATGAATTGTTGCCAACATTTCCGAAAGTGGAAATCTCTCTGAGAATGTTAATACCAATGATGGAATGGACTGAGGAATATCGATGGAAACTTTACCCCAAAAAACATCGAGATCGGACTGAAATAAGAAAGATGCGACCCAGTCCAGCTGGCAAGAAGGACTAGAGTGTAGAATCCGGGTTCAAAGTTAACTCAGAACACCCGAATGGATTTAATTTGAAACATGAAACGGTTGCCATGTTAACAACGCCTTTAGAATTCATGAGTAATACTGAAACGTTATTAAATTTTACAATTTATTGAAAAAAAAAAAAAAAAAAAAATCTCATGAGGTTGGTTTTTGGTGTTTCGAGTTTTTTCGCACCAACTTCGTTCTGCTTCAACTCTGGTCGGTTTTACAGTCCAGGTTTTAAATGTTTACTGTAACCGGCGAAATAACTCCTTGTTGAGTATTTGATCAGTGATATTTGGGTTCAACCCAAGTTCGGTCCTTGCTGATATCGTACTCTAATAAGCGTACAGTAATCCTCAACGTTCCTTTGGTTGCGTGCTTCAGGAACGCAAAATAGCTGTAGGTTATTTATTGTATTGTTGCATTTCTTCCACCCAACGTGGTATCCGTAAGTGCGGACTAATAGACGGTAACAAATAATACAAATAAAAAGAATATGTGAACTTATTTGCAGCGTCAAGTTACGGGCTGCTGAATAGTGGTATCCAGGCTGATCACGGTAAACTGAGCAATTCTGAAAGCCTTAGTTGTATACACATTGTGTATTTTTCCACCATATATAACGTTAACATTCCCATGGGCCTGATCAGTTTATTAATGCGCTGGTCAACTGAAACTGTAAAAGTATTTGAGAAGTAAATAATTTACGAATTTGCCAATTCTTACACGTACATGCTTAAAAAAAAAACAGAAAACAAAATTAATCGTTGCAGCATTCACGAATGTTTACCAAACACGTTTTATTCGATGTTAACACATGGAACTACTTTCCCTCCGTCGTTACCAACTTTACTGNACACGTTTTATTCGATGTTAACACATGGAACTACTTTCCCTCCGTCGTTACCAATTTCACTGTACGCATACCAGTCAGTGTGCCTGTTAAGAAGAGAGATCACCACCAACATGGATTTACATATATTCGTATATAACNGTACGCATACCAGTCAGTGTGCCTGTTAAGAAGAGAGATCACCACCAACATGGATTTACATATATTCGTATATAACATAAATCCAGATTCAAAATTTGAAAACCAAGTTTATCAAGGTGCAGAGAACATCTTAACAAGCAGAAGGAAAAAAATTTGGAAGGAAAAGGGATTGAGGGAGTCAGAGCTTATGCGTCCACCAACTTGGTCGACGTCACAGGTGGTGGTCGCGCTCGTTGGCCTGGGAGGGGGTGGGGGAGGCATGCATATTTACGTTACTAACGCCAACCGCCATGTTTAATGTGTGCGACCTTGACCTTCGCCCCAGTGNGGGGAGGCATGCATATTTACGTTACTAACGCCAACCGCCATGTTTAATGTGTGCGACCTTGACCTTCGCCCCAGTAACCTTGAACTTAAAAAATCTATAAAAACAACAAAACAAAACAAAATGTTTTAAATTCCCTTTAAAATTTAAAGTAAACATTTATAAAAAAAATTTACACAAATTATTTTTAAAGATTAAAAAAAAAAAATTATATTTCTAAATATATATATATATACATACATATTTGCTTTATGTAACACATGAACCCTCTACCCACACCAATCAATTTAACTATCCATTTCCTCGACATTTGCATTTGACCACTAGACAGTGCTGTAACTCATGAGTTTCAGTATTATCCTCTAGTATGTGTCGTTAATTGGAGTTCTAAGCACCATCTACCAGAGAGCTCCCTGTCGTCCATTTCCAAAAGTGTTGGTAAAACCACCCCCCTTCCCACCTTCCCCAATTTCGTAGTATATATAATTATCCTCTCCTATTAATCTTGATATTATTGAACTTTTTTAAAATGAGATTTTAGTATGTCCAAGCACAGGATGTCATGGTATCGTAGCTCGAGGCAGACAGCATCTGTGTTGCCACAGCAACCGGCCGCTGACCATGACACCCTTTCTCCTGCTCAGTCACTCCGATCAGGCGTCGGTCATGTTGGAGGTGGGTGAGCCTGACCTCGACCTGGGGGTGACCATCAGCTTGAGTCCAGTGACAGTTAATTCTAAAAGTCGAGAAAAATTCGTAAAAATTGAAAAACTCATTAAAATCAAGGGAAAAATTACCTAGCCAACCCAACGCAATGATTTATGTAGACGACATTGACTTTAAACCTTAGTGACCTTAAACTAGAAAAAAAGTTCTCAGAAAAAATATAAATAATTGAATTCTAAGAACAAATTAAATTACTGACCCAAACTGCCATGTTGGATGTAGGTGAATTTAAAACCTCGTTAACTGTGACCTTTAAAAAATTGAGAAAAACCAACAATAATTGAATAAAAAATTAAATTTTTTTAAAATTACTTTACCGACCACACATACATATTGCATGTGAGTGACCTTAACCCCAGAAGCCTGGAACTCAAAAAATCGAGAAAAAGGGCAAAACATAAAAAAAAATTCAAAAAATCTAGGAGGAAATTATGTTACTGACTTCAACTGCCATGTTTTAGGCCTATGTGGACGACCTTGAATACAGGAATATTAAATTAAAAATAACCTCAAAAATCTGAAAGAAAAAAAATAGGAAAAAATTGCATTATTCGCACAAAATGCCATGTTGGATGTGTGACCTTGATCATAACCCTGGTGACCTTGAAATCGAAAATTTAGAAGAAAACTGTTGAAATCGAAAAAAACTTGTAAAAATCTACGAACGAAGTACAGCACTGACCCCGGCTGCCATGATTGCATGTGGGTTACCTTAACCCTAACCTTAGCAAACTTAAACTTGACACGAAGTTACAGATATAACTAATGAGCCTACCTATCTAAACATGGTTGCAGTCAATTTTTGTATAATTTCTTAAAAGCTGAGTTGGTAAGAAGGACTTGGCTTCTCTTTGAAAGCAATAACTTTAGAAATGAAACCAGAAACTTATGCAACAATAGTGAGACAATTACAATTACACTCATTCCTTACCCGGGACTTGAACCTAGAAAACCTCTTATTAGCGTAGTAGCTAGCGTGCAATCCATCGCATTACGGAGGTCGGATTCGGAGCATCAACTTCCGATATAATCAGTCTAAGGTTAATAATAATATGGTTTTCTAACCTAAAATATTTGCAGGGTCTTTATTTTGAAAATAAGAGATTGAGCCACATAATTCATTTAAGTTTGCATGGCCTACCGTAGTGAAGAATTTTATGAAAATCGGTTTGTTGGTCAAATTTTGGTTGAATTTAGTTAAATTGTTTAATTCTATGTCAAACTTACCTAAATGATTTATGAAGCTGCAATTTTGAACATCGTTGTCTGACTCATTTAAATCATAAAAGTTTACATGGCCTTCTGTAGCATTTACGGTGTCGCCAATTTGGTACAAATTTATTTGAAATGTTCCAGTGTAACATTTCGTGGGAATTGGTTGATTGGTATTCGAGATATTGCATAAAACCTCCATAGTTTTTATAAATGGCGGATAAAAAATAATGTAGTAGCAATTTCGAGGATTGTAGAGGAAAATTTCATAATTGGCGCTAAAACCATGTTGGACGTGCGACCCTAAGAGTTCGAATCTCGTAAAGATGGCTGAGCACAGTCACTCCCTGGTACAACGACCAGCCGACGACTGATTAGTCTGCACAGCTTGTCGATCTATCTGCCGACCCCCGCGAATTAATGGCTTTTCGTAACACATTCTGAGACGTATGATACTTTAGCTTTTCACACAATTATTATTTGTTATTTATATTGCACACTTTCACTCATTATATGCTTAAATATATATTTATATATATTTTAAAGTTATGATAGTTATGCTGGCAGAAGAAGAAATTATTTACGCTAAGTGCGTGTAAATGTGGCAAATATTTTGTTTATTGTCGTGTTTATATAAATAAACATTCCGCAAATTTAAATTTTTGTAATAGCCTATATTTAAAGATTTTTATACTGTTGATTAGTTGTAACGTAATATTTTAATGCAGCATTTTTAAGCCTACTTTCCGAAGGAAAGAAAGTCTTATGAGATAACTTTCCTGTTTGTGGATCTGTGTGTGTATTTATGTGTGTGTGTCTGTATATGTGAGTGTCCCCTCTTTCAATTTTTCAACGCGGTAACAGAATTTCACCAAATTTAGTATATATATAATACTTAGTAAGGACACCTGACTTTATTAGTTTTCAACCACGCCAGTCACTTACTTTCAAAATCGCTGCAATTAAAAAAATTTGCGATATGTTTCATATCTCAGAAACAATTTAACCGATTTTAACCAAATTATATGTACTGACAGAGCATTGTGTAAAAATTAAATTTTGAGATGCACATTCCTGTTAGTCAGCCATTTTGAAAGATAGCATCAGTTTAAAAAATAAATATTTTACATTATATCTCGAAAGCTATCCAACCAATTCGCACCTAATTTGGCATGTAAGTAATACTATGGTAGTCCATGTAATTGTAAGTAATTGAAAGTGTTTAGTTGCTCATTTTCAAAATGGCGACTGTACAAAGGTTTTAAGATTATTTGGTATATCTTTCATAACATGAAACCAATTTTGGCCAAATTTTTTATACTGAAAGTATCGAATACATTCATCATATATGCCAACAAATAACCACTTTGGTTTGCTATTTTGGAAGATAGCGCCACACGAATAAATAAAGTTATTATATTATATATAGGGAAAATTAACCGATTCCTACCTAATTTAGCTAACAAGTAGTACTGATGCAGCTGATAAGTGATGTGTTTTAAGCATGTGAGATACTTATTTTCAAAATGGTGGCCATGTAGCTATTTTAGTTTAGAATGCTACATCGTCGAAATTATGAAACCAATTCCAATATAACTTTGTATACTGGCAGTAGATATTATAATTATCAACAGTATTTACACGAAGCATAATTTGTAGACCGTTGTGTAAGATAGCATTATGCGAATAAATAATAAAGTTTTAATGTCATATCTCAGGAAACAATTCACCGACTCCTATCAAATTTGGCAAACAAGTAGTACTGAGGCAGGTGATATTAACTGGTATGTTTTATATATGTAAGGCACTTAGTTTCAAAATGGTGACTATATAAATATTTTACCTCTGCATATTTTACTGACGAAACAAATTCCAGCTAAATTTGTATGCAAGCAGTACCTATTTATTACAACCATCAAATTTATCTACCTCATTTCTCTGCCATTTTGTAAAATAGCCCTACCAATAAAAAATTATCATTTTATCTCCTATCTCTGGAAACAATAAACTCCTTCTTACAAAATTTGGCGAAGATGTTGTATTGTGGTATACCATAATAATAAAATTATTTTATTATGTAGGGCACACTTTTTTCAGAATAGCGGCTATAATATTATTTTGATTTCGTGGGCGATGTCTACAAAACTATGTAATCTATTTTAACCCAACTTTGTATATTGGCATTAAGCCATCATAGAAATTGCTACTACATTACTTTTTTGTCATCCATTTATGAAACCACATGAAAGTTATGGAGATTTTATGCCATGTCTCGAATACCAATCAACCAATTCCCACCAAATGTTAAACTGGAACATTTCAAATAAATTTGTACCAAATTGGCGACACCATAAATGCCACAAAAGGCCATGCAAACTTTCATGATTTAAATGAGTCAGACAACGATGTTCAAAATTCCAGCTTCATAAATCATTTAGCTAAGTTTGACATATATATTAAACAATTTAACTAAATTCAACCAAAATTTGTATGTAAACTGTATACATTAAAAACATCGTATATAGAGTCACATTTCCTGGGAATCTTGTACGATAGCATCAAATAAAAAAATTATGTTTTTTATGTGATATCTCAGGGACCAAACAACCGATTTCCATAAAATTCTTCACACAAGTAGCGCTACGATAGGCCATGCAAACTTACATGTATTATGTGGCTCAATCACTTGTTTTCAATATAAATGCCCTGTAAATATTTTAGGTTCGTAGAACCACATCATTCGTAACATAAGACTGATTAAATTCGAAGTTGATGCTCCGGATCCGACCTCCGTAATGCAATGGATTGCACGCTAGCTGATAGTAAGAGGTTTTCTGGGTTCAAGTCCCGGGTAAGGAATGAGTGTAATTGTAATTGTCTCACTATTGTTGCGTGAATTTCTGATTTAATTTCTAAAGTTATTGCTTTCAAAGAGAAGCCAAGTCCTCCCTACAAACTCAGCTTTTACGAAATTATTTAAAAACTAATTGCACCCATGTCGAGGATAGTGGGCTCATTATCTTTATCAGTGTCTTCTTGTTAAACATGTAATTTAACCAATTTTAATGTGATGTGTATATAAAAACAGACAGTTTTAATATTTGGAAGCATTGCGCATGACGTAATGTTGAGAGGGATTTTTGAAAGTGCTCCAGACTTAACTCCTACTATCTACTCACGTAAATTTCAAATTAGACCTTGTTGGGAGAAGTGTATTAGTTTTCGAACATTGACGGTGACATATTGTAAAAGATTTTAGCTTGTCACCAAGGCTAATGATCCAACTTATTTTAAAAAAAATGTAAAAGTTTGATTTTTAGGGGATCCGAGCTACAAGATAGTAGTAATGCTAATATTTACGGCCGACGGTGTGACTGAAGAAATACTTTTTGGATAATTTACTTTCAAATCTACGCGTTTGCGATTATGTTATACAAGATCCTCCTGTTCATGAATAGCTGCTAGGCAGCTTCACAGCTAAATAACGCCTACTTTAGGTTGCAAATGACAGCAACTTTTATTTCATTCTTGCTATGTTTGTTTTCAAAACTCTGATTAGCTGGTGTCTTACTGAAGTTGCCTGAATTTATGCCCACCCTTCCTTCAGAAGAGGATGTCAAATGAACATACCGAATTAAATTTTGAACTGAGCTTAAGCCGAGGCAATAATAAAATTGACTGATAATGTGAACTGAGCTGATGTGTTAGAGATTCTTCTTAATAGATACAGAATTAAAATTATTCTGGAAATTGTTTTAAAGCCCTTTACTATGATGCAAAATATCAAATAAATAATTAACTTTCTTCTTAGAGCTTGCTAGTGGTTTATGCTACATATTTTCTTGTTGCAGAACACAGGGTGATTAATGTTTTTGCACAATTTTTACTGGTAATAATTAAATGTTTCTCCACAAGTGGATGTGTTTTGGTTTCATAGTTTGGCCAGTATAGTTATTTCAATTCATTCTCAGAGTCCTTTTCCTGTGTTCTTTTGTGAGTTGAATATGTCTTTCAGGGAGTATTAAGTTAATGCAGATAAATTTTAATTTTATATGACTACTACACGATTTCATTTAGGCCTACTTCTTATGTATTTACACTCAGACTGTTCATGCTACTGGTTCTATCACACTCATACTTTACACAATATATATATAAATAGTATACAGATGCAATACACACTTTCAGTGAATTTAGAAACATCATATATATATATGTATATATAATGTAGTAGGATTATTTGGGTTCTGGCTTAACAGAATCCCGGAGTAGGAGGCAGGTGACGGCCGCCATGTTGTGAAGTCACTCAACAGCAATATTGTATCCAGGTGACCTTTGACCTTGACCTGTACCCTTGAACATGGATGACCTCGAACCGAAATAAATCTAAAAAACCTACAGAAAAATTATAAAATCGCAAAAATATCATTAAAAAAAACTTAAACTTATTTTTTAAAAATATTTAAATATGCACATGTAGGAGGTCCGGGGTGGATTGACTAAGCTCCCGACACGACTGGGTCTCGTCAGGTCTACCAGTGTCCATCTCGTCATATCGATCCAGATAACCTGGACCTTGAACTCATGTCCGTGCACTTAAATGACCTTGAACCCAAAAATTCCAAAAAAATTCTTAAAAACTATAAAAAACTAAAAAAATTAAAATTATTCAAAAATTTTAAAATTAAAAAACAAATATTAAGAAATTAATTTAGAAAAACCTACGTTTCTGTACGTTCCCACAGCATCATGTCCAGTATATGACAGGTGTATCCAAGGTTTGCGATGATCACCTTTGGAGGCAGAACAGTTGCAGCCATATTGGTTTAATAGGGATAGGGAATGTCAAATCGAAAAACTGCTTTTATAATCCTTCTTTAAAAATTATTTTTCAATAAAAATTATTTATTTATTTTTTATTTGTACTTAAATTATACTTAAAGTATTGCAGAAACATGCAAAAAACTCCCATTCACTTATTTCATTTCCAGTCGCCTCTCTTGAAGTCTAATTAATTTATGATTCCAGAATATGTAAATTATTCATTGTCACTACTATTATGTATTTATAAGTAAGCTACTCAGAATTAGTATATGAATATGTGTAAATGTGACCAATCCAAGGCCTTCATACGAGTAGCAACTGCCTGCCAAAGTCGTGTTATGATCATGGTACGGATCAGCATTTGCCATCATTTTCATAGGCATACTTAGCGGTAGTTGAAATACCAATAGTGCTAGGCCCTTAGGACTTAAAATGTACGAGAACTATAAACAGTCTTATCTCCTGTGCTCTTCTTGAACATCAATCCATAAATCTTTCGCAATCTTTCCATACATCCGCACCACAATAAACGCTACAAACACATCAATTGAGACCAATCCTCACACGAATACATGACAATATACACCACTCCACTCACCAATCCACGCCAATCTACATCAATCCACACCAATCCAAACAACAATCAACATCAATCCACACATCAATACACACACCAATCCGCACATGAAACCCCACACCAATCCAGACACCAATCCACAACAATCAACCCATCAATCCTCAAATTAATCCACACACCAATAATTACCAATCCACACACCAATCCATACCAATCCATACCAATCCACACCAATCCACTCCAATCGACACATGAAACCACACACTAATTCATGCAACAATTCACACCAATCCACTCACCAACCCACACTAATCCACATCAATCGACACAAATTCACACAATAATACACACCAATCCACACATCAATACACACCAATCCACACCAATCCACTCACCAACCCACACTAATCCACATCAATCGACACAAATTCACACAATAATACACACCAATCCANTCACACCAATCCACTCACCAACCCACACTAACCCACATCAATCGACACAAATTCACACAACAATACACACCAATCCACACCAATCCACACACCAATCCACAAACTAATCGACACAAATTCACACAACAATACACACCAATCATTACCAAACAACACAACAATCCATACCAATCCACACACCAATCCATACAACAATCCGCACCAATCCACACCCATCAACACCAATCGGCAACAAACCACACCAATCCTTCGATCAATCCCAAAATTCTTTGATCAAGCCCAATCCTTCGATTAATCCCAATCCTTTGATCAATCCCAATTCTTCGATCAATCCCAATCCTTCGATTAATCCCAATCCTTTGATCAATCGCAATCATTCGATCAATCCCAATCCTTCGATCGATCCCAATCCATCGATCGATCCTCCGGTTTATCCACCACTCATATGTATAGAAATTGCATTCGTTCGACAACTGTCTCCAAATTTGTACATGTCGACAGAATTAATGTTTCACATGTATTCAACTATCCATTCATTTTATACTAAAGTCTTTATTATTCTATATGCAGATCTTTCCGTTAATAGCCGAGTGCTCATAGCACCACTTTAAAGTTGTAAGGGATAGAAGGATACGACACACTAAAATAAAGAAGAAACAATTATTTTATAATAATAATATATTATTATTGTGTAATTACAATTTTAGAAGAAAGCAGTTCATCACATAATGCGATATATTTCCATTTCTTCAGTTTACTAATTATGAAAGATAGCTTAACTATGCACGATTAATACTCACGTTTATAAAGGTCAATTAAATATCTGAATTAATCAAAAAGTTCATTCGGGTCTTCGGAAAATAGGTAGCCAGTATTCTAGTCGTCTTCCGCCTTCTTCAGAAACGTGGGTATTTCTCGCGCATTTTTTAGATATCTTCTATCATTAGTAAACTGAAGGAATGTAAATATATCGCATTATATGATGAACTGCTTTCTTCTAAAATTGTAATTACAAAATAATAATAAATTATTATTACAAACTAATATTTTTTTCTTTATGTTTGTGTGTTATATACTTCTAACCCTTAAAACTTTAAAGTAGTGGCATGATCACTCGACTATTAACGGAAATATCTGCATATAGAATAATAAAGACTTAAGTATAAAATGCATTGACAGTTGATTGCATATAAAACATTATTCTGTCGACATGTACAAATTTGGAGACAGTTGACAAATGAATATAATTTCTATACATATGGGTGGGGGACAAACCAGAGCATTGATCAAAGGATCGATCGAAGGATTGGGATTGATCGAAGGATTGGGATTGATCGAAGGATTGTGCTATATCGAAGGATTGGTGTGGATTGGTGTGGATGGATGTGGATTGGTCTATCCATTCGTACGAATTTTGTGTGATTTCACATGTGGATTGGAGTGGATTAGTGTGGATTGGTGTGGATTGGAGTGGATTGGTGTGGATTAGTATGTGGATTTGTGTGTGAAATGGTGCAGATTTATGTGTGGATTAGTAATGATTGGTGTGCAGATCGGTGTGGATTGGTGTGTTGATTTGTGTGAATTGATATGTGGATTGATGTGGATTGGTGTGGATTGGTGTGAATTGGTATGCGGATTGATGTGGATTGGTGTAGATTGGTGTGTGTATTGCTGTGGATTGGTGTGTGGATTGGTGTGTGGATTGCTGTGGATTGGTGTGTGAATTAGCGTGAAGTGTTTTGTGGATTGTTGTGGACTCGTGAGTGGATTGGCGTCGATTGGGGTGTTTGTGGTGCTTATTGTGGTGTGAATTTATGGAATGATTGCGAAAGATTGATGGATTGATGTTTAAGAAGAGCACAAGAGATAGGAGTGTTTATTGTCCTCGTACATTCTAAGTGTTAAGGGCCTAGCACTATTGGTATTTCAATTAATGCTAAGTATGTCTATAAAAGTGATGGCAGATGCTCATCCATACCACGATTATAACATGACTTGGGCAGGCAGCTGCTACTCGTATTAAGACCTTGGATTGGTCACATTTACATATATTAAAATAATAATTCTTAGTACCATAGCCATAAATACATGTCAGTCGAGACAATGAATAATATACATATTCTGGAATCATAAATTAATTAGATTTCCAGAGAGGAGACTGTAAATGTAGTAACTGAATGAGAGTATTCTGCATGTTTCTGCAATAATTTAAGTACAAATAAAATATAAGTAAATAATTTTTTAACTAAAATTAATTTTTAAAGAAGGATAATAAATAAAGATTTTCGATTTGACATACCCTATGCCTATTAAACCAATATGGCCGCCACTGTTTTGCCCTCAAAAATCTAGCCTCCCAAACCCTTGTGAGGCCTGTTGTATACTAGACATGGTGATGTGGCAATCTCCTGAAATGTAAGTTTTTTAAAGAAATCTTTAAATATACTTTGATAAATTTTTGAAATTGTTGGACTTATTTATAAATCTATAAAGTTTTTATAATTGTTTGGGATTTTTGGAATATTTTGGGTTCAAGGGCATTCAAGGTCATGGACATGAATCTTTGTCAAGGTCAAGGGTCAAGGTCATTGTATCTGTATCCAACATGAATAACGAGATGGACACTGGTTGACCTGGCGAGAGCCATGCGTGTCGGGAGTTTAGCCGATCCAACTGTCATCAAACCCTGGACCTTCTACATTTTTTAAAAATAATTCTTAATTTTTTTCAATTTTTTTCAATTCTTAATAATATTTTTGGGATTTTATAATTTTTTCTGCCATTTTTTGTGGATTTATTGGGGTTTAAGGTCATCCAAGGTCACGGGTACAGGACAAAGGTCAAGGTCACAGGTCAAAGGTCACCTGGGTCCAATCTGGCGGTTGGATGATGTCACAACATAGTGGCCAGATGGCTCCTGGCTCCTGGCTCCTACTCTGGAATACATTATGCCAGAACGCAGATAATCCTACTACTATAATTTCAGTAATTTAGATTCTTTCTCCCCTCCCCCTTCAATCACCCCACCATCACGCCAATCAACTCTCCACCTCCCTCACCATTTACTCATTTACTCCTCATAGCAAAAATTTACACTAACTGTCTATCCAATCTGCAAAACACCACACGACTCTCCAACCTCCTCACCATTTACTCGCCATAGTTCGAAACTCTCACCGTCCACCCTCCCACCAACCTGGCACACGATTCTCCAATACCCTCACTGTTCGACACCAACCACTCCCCCCTATCAGCCAAAATCCATCCCCTCCCTCTCATTCCATCTAATTTCCTCCACATTATTTACTCAGTATAGTTCGACCGATTAATAGATCCCCCTCCACCCTCATCAATCAGTAGCCATATTTCGTCTGATTACTCGTTACTAACAGGTCGAACTGTAGTGAGTAAATGGCGTGGAGACACTATCTGGAGTGAGAAGGAGGGAATGGGTGTCAGCTGATAGGGGGAAGTGTTTAGGGTCTAACAGTGAGGCGTGTGTGTGTGTGGTAGGTTGGTGGCGAAGGTGGACGGTGAGTGGATAGAGCTATGGTGAATAAATGTCTAGGGTGACGAGCTATGGCGAGTAATTGGTCAAGTTGGCGAGATATGGTGAGTAAATGGCGAGTGTATGGAGCAATGGTGAGTAAAGAGTGAGAGGGTTGGAGAGTCGGGTGGTGGTTTGGTGGAATGAGTGGACAGTGAGGGAGGGGGGGGGTGTGCAAAGGC
>NQII01000267.1:598358-630041 GCA_002778355.1 Clitarchus hookeri
CCCCTGGCAATATCGGGGGGGGGGGGGCAGCTGCCTCCGCCTTCCCATGCAAATGGTCGTCTTGCAGTGCCGATCTGGCGCCGTTCTCCTTCGTCACGGCTGCCTAAATCCTGACTGACGTCCTCCGCCTGTGAGCTTCGCTAGAGCTTGAGTACGGACGGATAACATATAGGGACGCCGCAGGCGTCACATGTGTATAAACTCTAGCCTTTTATTCAGATACCAGATACAGCATATCTGCAACTATTGAATCACAGTTTGTCAAAGACGACCATTCCTGAACTCCAATGTCAAAACCGGTACTGATTTAAAACAAATTTCGATACAGAGTTAAAGCAAAGGTAGCATAAAGAACCCCATGTTAATGTCGATGTAAATCGACCTTTTGTAACTCATCTAAACTCATGGGGAAAATTCGCGGATTCAGCTGTTGAAAAGCTAGAATTCAAACAAATGCACATTTAAGTTTTACCTACATTTATTTATTAACGTCTTAAATAAATAGGCGAAGTCAAGTTACACCTCTGTCAGTAGAGAGTAAATCTCGATTCTGCCTCACTTCTGAAATTATGAGAATTTTTACAAAATATCAAAGAACAACAATACTCAAAAATTAAATACCTATATCAATAAACTTAATTTATGTACCAAATTCTTTAAATTTTAGATAAAATATCAAGAAAATAATAACATAAACATAAGAAAATTAAATAAAAATTTAGAATTTGAAAAAATGTACATTATTTAAGCTAAACATTTTACTATGAAATTTAAAACACAGAAACGCTCACATACAAAATTATAAAAAAATTATCAAACAAAAATAAAACACATTCTAAAAATTTAAATAATATGAAAATTTAATATCATGCACTAATTGTTACTTCTTAGTTTTTATAAGTCTTTTGTAACATGTGTTAACTTTTCTCATTCATAATTTTTAAATATTTATCTTCAGTACATTGTAATTACCTATCAGGTAAAAAATTATTAAGCTATTATCCAAAACACACAATTTTTTTACCATAAATTGTTTTATAATTTGAAAATTATAAATTTTATTTAATTCTAACTCATTTTGTTATAGATGCTTAATTGAATTATTAAATTTGTTTAACATTGAATCCATCTTAATGTATTGTAACAACATTTAAATTAATTTTTATTAAATAAGTGGAAAACCTAAATAAGGAATGAAAAAAGATTAATAAAAAAAAATATAAATTATTTTTATTTAGATAAAAAAAATCATATTAAAAAGTGTAACACATCTACTAATAAATAAAAAGACAACATTATCAAATAATTATAAAAATAATTATACAATTCAAGGAAAAGTACTTTGTGATTCTAAAAAATATAGTCATATGTTTTTTTAGAAAGACATAAAAAATAAAATCACATCATAATTAAATAAAGGAAAATAATTTAATACAATAGATAAATTTTTATATTAATGTAAGCTAGACATATTATCAAAAAATAAATAATTTAACCACTTAAATAAAAATATGTTCATTTTTAATATGTATCAATTTATTTGTACTAAATTAAATTTAAAATTGCGAATGTCAAAATAGATATACAAAATATGGACAAACTATTCCAATAAGATGTCATTAAAAGAACTAGAAAAATTTTGTGAACAGTGTATGTAACATATTTGGAGATGCCAATGAACAACTTAAAACCCACTGCAAGCAACCCAACGTGAACAATAATGCCGAACAATAAACGGTGCTTCTTTTCTGCCATTAGCCCAATTAAAATGTTTACAATTTTTTATAAATATCGGGGCATGACCGTAGCTTACATTTATGTTTCCAGATGTTTAACTCGGTGACCTGGGGGAGGGGTCGTCACACACCTTGTCCAAGCGGCCCATTGCAGGCTGTTCACACCTACATCTCGGCACGCACTGCACTGCCGCATGGCATCACCCCGCTGACACAGGCCACTGCCTCGAGTCCGCACACACCCGACCCCCCACCCGGAAGGATGTGTCCCGAAACAGAAAATTCTACACAGAGTTCCGACCCGCTGGTCGGTATAGTTGCGCCATTGCATGGACCGTCGGGGGCAACGACCATTCCGGCCGGCAACTAATACCCAAGGCAAAACTTTGCACGCGACAAATCATCCCTCTCCAGTGGAGCGGAGCTCGTATCCCACGAGCTATCGTACAAAAACCCCAAAAATTGTACTGAAATCTGTGTTCACAAAATTTTCCATGCCCCCAAACTTTTATCACGAGCATTAAAAAGAATTCGTACTGGGGTAGCCCACGGGACACGAAACTCCAATTTCTTACAGCTACCAAATACTCCTCCAAGTCTCCCAGCTAAAGGTTATTATTACTTTTCTTAGAGTTTTAAGATAACAAATTATTTGGCATACATGCCTCTTTCCAAAACATATATTTTTTTTCGTCTTGGTTTTTTAATATCAAATCCAATTTCCCCTACCCTCGTTCCTTTTACATCATCGTAACTTCAGTGTTTTTGTGTAACACTTCATGAGTAACAGTTTATTTCATTATGACATTTTTTTCCAACAAGAGGTCTTGTCTGCAGTGGACGGCAGGGCGTCGAACAGGAAGTGCTGTCCAGGTGCGCTGTTCCCCGGCAGACTCAATTGGATCCACGGCCAGGTCTGCAGCCTCCCGGGTGGATCACAAACCGGCAGCAGACACCGACTTGCCACCTCCTCTCGAGACATGCCGCCACAAGGGAACTGTTGGCTGCTAGGCGAAAAACAAATCTACACTAGTATCAGCAACTAACAATAAGCAAAAGAGTAATAATTGTATCTACTTCGAGTTACATTTCACTTTAATTTATAGTTAGGTATCTAAAACAAGGCACTGCATATTGAAAACATGTGTGTAAAATAATGATCTTCCGTCTCTAACATTTCGAGGTGGATCAGATGGTGAACGATGCCAGCCGACTTAACTAAAAACTTACAAATTAATAAGTATTCTAGACGTTAACGCAGTAAATCTACACCGAACACGACTATCAAACAGTAAATATTGTTACTATACCCATCCTTAAGTGGCGCGAAAAATAAGGAGGTACCATTTAGGAATAAGTACTAGGAGTGTATCATGAATGCCGGGAGACCAATGTTCCTTGCTCTGTTCCGATCTGCTCAGAGTTCATTTCCTAAGCCACACAGCACAGCGGGCCCTCTAACGTAGAAAGTCTCCTGCGTTAGGGCCTTCCCAGACGATCCTTCCTTGTCTCCTCTTCTTCCATCAAGTGGGAGCACTAGGAGCAGCCCCACAGCTCCGCCTTCCAGGCACAGCAACAGCAGTGTCGTAAGAACACACTAGGACTACGATGCAGGTGAAGGCAAGAAAGCCCCCGCCAAGGGCGTCACCCCCTGGCGGCAAACATGTCTCCCGACTTCTCAAAAACACTCCGATGCCTCTCCTCAAAAATGGCAACTAAATTCAGTCTGATATTCGTCCGTGAGGAATTAACAGGTTTGCCTTAAACTGAAATGGGATCACTTCAAAATCGTATTATTATTAACTTTAAATTTAACAATTGGGAGTTTTTAGAGAAAGATGTTCCGAGTGGAAAAACTAATTTTGAGTTTAATATAAAACTTTAAAAATAAATTAACTAATTTGCAATATGATATGCCAGATTACGTTATAGTTGATTTTCAAACTAATAGAAAAAAACAGGAACAATATGTCCATGCTTCTGAATTGATCACTGTGATGTACAAAATGTTTCTGTAATAAATGGAAGAGTNAAACAGGAACAATATGTCCATGCTTCTGAATTGATCACTGTGATGTACAAAATGTTTCTGTAATAAATGGAAGAGTAGAAACTTTTCCAAAATAAATTGGAATTTTAATTTTAATGATTTTATTATTACGTATTTAGTCTATACTAATTTTAGCAAGAATAGTTCAGAAAATAGCGATATACATGACAATACTTTATATTAAGACCCTATTAGAAATACCGACGATTATTATTCATTTCTTAATCGAAGACCATTATATGTTGTTGATTGTACATATAGAAAGTATTCTCTCCCAAATATTACAACTAACTTTAAAATTTTAGTTAGTTTAGAAAACACGTGCCTCAAAACACAATCTGCAACATAAAAGTAAGAGTGAATGAAAAATTTTAAAATTTTTATAAAAATGCAAAAATATAATGATTTAATGAAATATATGAATAGTTTTATACATATGTTGGGATATATTTGTAAGTTATTCATTCTAATTAAAAACATTTATAAAGTAATTTTTATATTTTTACAGATTAGGTATTAGAAGTATTATTTCAGTATCAGTTTCAGGATCATAATATTCACAATAGCCATAATCACACTCTTCATAACATCTTTATAATAATTATAATCATCACAATCATTGTAATCATAATAATATTATAACCATTAATATAAGCACTATGATCAATTTCAATATCATAATAGTTAAATTCATAATACTCAAAATGACTATCATCACTCATTGCTGCACTGTTTTTGTTTTCACACAATATTCTTTGTAACACATTCCAGCTGCGTGACGTCCAGCAAAACGGAGTTACGGTAACTAACTGTTTTCCTTCGTAGATGGCACAAGTCAAGATGGCCGCCGGTCATGGCACTCGCCACAGTTGGTGCTAAATCTGAATTTGAATCTAAGTACATACACTAAACGACACAAATCAAAACAAGCCTAAACATACCATCCACTAAAAATAACATTTTTAAGCAAACTAGAAAATCAGTACAATGCCACAATGATATATGTGGTTCTCAGTGAATGGGTAGGCAACACATCTTGATAACGGGGTGCTTCACTGTTCGAGTCGCTGCTTAATGGTTGCCACCCTGCAAACTCCATCCTTGCCTGCATGTAGAACTTCAACACGACCAAGCTGCCACTGTGGGGATGGCAAGTGATCTTCCTTGACGAGGACAATGTCACCAATCTGCACCTAGCCTTCACTCTTGGTTTATTTGCCATGTGGTTGTAGTGTGTACAGGTACTCCTTGTGCCATCTCTGCCAGAAGTGCTGAGTAGCACACTGTACCAGCTGCCACCAGTTCAATCTGTTTGACTTGACCTCTGTGAGGTCTGGAGCTGGAGGTGCTGTCAGGATAGTGCCCACGAGGAAGTGTGCTGGTGTCAGAACCTCTAAGTCATCTGGATCTGATTAAATGGCATACAGTGGACGTGAGTTAAGGACTGCTTCAATCTGGGCAAAGATAGTAGACAGCTCCTCACTGATAAGAACCTGCTGGCCTAATATTCTTTTCAGATAGTACTTTGCAGATTTGATGGCTGCCTCCCACAACCCACCAAAATGTGGTGCAGGTGGAGGATTTAGGTTCCAATTAATGCTACGAGTGGCAAGGGTATGTCCGCAACACACTGCAAGTTGGCACTCTCCCCTTAGAACTTCTGTAGATCATTGAAATAACTACATGCGCCTGTAAAGTTTGTTCCGTGGTAGGAAATTTTTTTTTTACAAAGTCAGTGCCTAGAAGTATATCTGAATAACGCGTCAAGAAAAGCTGCGGTGCTCGAAGAAGAAACAACTTCTAAATGTACTACCTTTGTCACTAAGAAAACGAATGGGCACAAATAAACCTTTGATACACGACTGTTCCGAACACGCGAATGTTTGATTTGGAACAAGTCCCCATAGTCAACACCAACATTTATAAATGGCCTCGCTTGTTGAACCCTACTTGGTGGAAGATTTTCCATCAATGGCTGTGTTTTGGCGGCCCTGAACCTATAGCACTTTATACAATTGTGGATTCTGGCATTGACAGATTCCTTCCCTGCCACAATACAGTACTCTCAACGAATTGCTGCATGTGTTGCANACCACAATACAGTACTCTCAACGAATTGCTGCATGTGTTGCATTGGAACAGCAGGGAGGTGCACGAGATGATGATAATAAATTACTTGATTTTTTACAACATTGCTCTTGTGTAACTACATTTGNGGCTGTGTTTTGGCGGCCCTGAACCTATAGCACTTTATACAATTGTGGATTCTGGCATTGACAGATTCCTTCCCTGCCACAATACAGTACTCTCAACGAATTGCTGCATGTGTTGCATTGGAACCAGCAGGGAGGTGCACGAGATGATGATAATAAATTACTTGATTTTTTACAACATTGCTCTTGTGTAACTACATTTGNCAGCAGGGAGGTGCACGAGATGATGATAATAAATTACTTGATTTTTTACAACATTGCTCTTGTGTAACTACATTTGATGTTTTGCTTTGTAAGTTAGGTGTGAATTTTGTAAACGTCCACCCACATGCAGAATGCCATCAGAATCCAAGAATGTATTCAACTTTCTAATACTATTACCAGGGGAGCATTCACCCTCTGAAATAAAACATTCAATCTTTGAGCTGAAACATTCTTGTTGAACCAGCTTCAGACACATCTTCATAGCAGCATCAAGTTCTACGACAGTAAGGGGACCAGAGCATCGACACTCTAATGACACCTACAGGTTTGAAATTAATGTTAATACATAAGCAAGCACTCANATCGACACTCTAATGACATCTACAGGTTTGAAATGAATGTTAATACATAAGCAAGCACTCACTGAAGCTGTGACCAGCAAGAGAAGCTAAAAGGGGTTGGCTCACAATGTCCAACATTAGGCCACTTTAGCTCTTCTTCACCTTTATGAATACTTGTCGCTACTACTCCACATGGCGATGATTCCTTCTCAGATATTAACCAACAGATCCCAGTCCACCAAACAGTGTGTCAGTAACTCTTAGGGCGAGAGTCCTCTGGAAGCACAGTCTGCATCATTGTCAGCAGAAGGGACATGTCTCCACTGGATTGTAATCTTGCTCTCTTGAATGTGAGCGAATCTGCTTGCCACAGAAGTTTTCAGACAATGAGTAGCACACCTGATCTAGACGAGGACCACTGTGGAATCAGACCATGTAGTAATACAGCTAATGTGGGAAAGGGTCGACAATACTCACTCAAGTAACTTAATGAGTAAATGTGCAGCCTGCAATTTAAGCCGAGGAAGTATGACTGTTATTAGTGGTGCAACAAGTGATTTGGCCAGAAGCACATGTGTCTTCGCCTCATCTTGATGAGCAATACATAGGTACACAACAGCTGCGTAACCTTCATTGGATGCATCGCTAAAGTCACGAAGATGATAATATGACTGGTGCTGACACAAGACGTGGTATGGACAGTTTGTTGAGAAAACTCAGTTGGCAGATGGAAGTCTGCCATACCTCCAGCACATCTAGAGGTGAAGGTTCATCTTATGACACACCCAACAGCCAGAGTTTTTGGAAGAAAATCTTCGCTCGAATGACAACTGAAGTAAGCAACCCTGGTGGGCCATACAACCTAGCAATGTCTGAAAGGTTAGTTCGTTTTGTGACTCTTGTGCTGGCTGATTGAATATTATATAAAAACACATCCAACCTTGACTCCCCCTAGAGACCAAGTAACTTCATCACTTCACTATTTTCTTGAAAACTCAGTGGACTCTCTCGGTGGTTATCTGGTACTGCATCTAAGACAGCTTGGCTATTACTGGACAATTTTCTTAATTCAAAACCCTCTTGCTTTAGGAGATTTAACAGTTACTGCTGCAACTTGAAGGCTTCTGCAACTGATCCTGCACCTGTCACGACATCATCCACAAATACGTCTTCCATCACAACCTTAGCCACTTAAGGATACATTCCACGTTCCTCAACTGCAAGCTGTTATAAGACTCTCATAGCCATGAAAGTAGCTGCTGATACCCCGTAAGTGACAGTGTCAAGTTGGAATTCACGTATTGGCTGATCAGGGGACTCACATCACAGAATTATTTGATAGGGTGCATCCTCTGGATGTACGCGCACCTGTCGGTACATTTTACAAACATCTGTGGTTATTACAACAGGATGAAGATGGAAATGTGTAATAATGTCCACAGTGTCGTTCTGAAGTTTAGGTCCTGTGAGAAGAATATCATTACCTTCCAGAAGTGGAGGCCACTGAAGCATCAAACACCACTCTTAACTTGGTTGTTGAGTTTCATTCCTTCAACACATAGTGATGTATGATGTAATAATGAGTATGTCCAACTCCATTCTCAAGCAGATGCATGTGTCCAAGTATTTGTACTCACGCAAAAAATTGGAATACTCCCTTTTGGTTTCTGGTTGACGATGCAATATCTGTTCCAGTTTGATGCAACTGTTTGACAGCAAAACTGTGTGAATCTCCTAACTCTGGTTTCTTTTTCTTGAAAGGTAGTCTCATGACTTTTCTAACCTCTGGGTCTCGCGAAAGGGTTTCAACAAAGTGACTCACATACAATATCTTCTGGTGTACAATGTTGAACAGAAGGTACTTCCTCGCTCTCCCAAAACTTGCGAATGGTGTCTGTTACGGAAGCTTCAGATAGCACAAACTGCGAAATAACGCCACTGGAGGCAGCAGCTGCAGTCTGACTGACTTTTCCCATTAGAACCTAACCAAATATACTGTGAAGAGCAATGGGGAACCCACTTGGTGGTTGGTACTGCCAATCATCAAACACATCTGGGTAAACATCAACACCCAAAAGAAGATCAATTGTCCCTGGAGTATCAAACAATGGGTCAGCTGAATTCAAATGACAATACACATCCCTCATGTGGTGAGTAAGTGGGATGCNCCTGGAGTATCAAACAATGGGTCAGCTGAATTCAAATGACAATACACATCCCTCATGTGGTGAGTAAGTGGGATGCTGGGTAATTTGGAATCTATATCCTTCATTAGTGGTTAATTGAGGCCCATCACTTGTCGCAGATGTCAGAACACAAGTAACGGAACCATTGTTAGCAATAACAATATACTGAGTCAGCCCTACAACAGGAACGTGAGTTCTTTGGCGTTTTGACCCTAGCTTGTGGACAGACTCTGCAGATATGAACGAGCTCTGGGATCCTGAGTCAAGCAACATTCGAACCTTCTGCATCTTGCCACTTGCAAGAATATTAGGGAAAAGTATAACTTAATCACTGCTATTAGCATAGTCGGCCAGCATTTCCAAACCTTTGAAGTCTGGGAACTTGTAACAACCACTTACATATGTAATGAAAATAAAGGTATATATACAGGTGCATAGCAAAGTTACCATTGCATGTAGGAGTGTAGGGGCTGAAATAGCACATTNAAAATAAAGGTATATATACAGGTGCATAGCAAAGTTACCATTGCATGTAGGAGTGTAGGGGCTGAAATAGCACATTCATACTCATTGGCCTGCACGCACTCGACAATCACCCACCGTCATTCTTCTCGTCTGCTATCGCAGATGTCTACCAACTCAGATTCCCTTCAGCGACAGCTAGCCTCCTTTCGCCCACCGAAATCCAGGCTGTATATATAAATGTAAAAATATACACATTAAAAAAACATGGCTGCATGTACTTATGTACATGCGTTAGAAGTTATAACTCTTTGGGGTGACTAAAATAAAATTTTATTATATATGCAAATAATTTATGTAAGTAGGAAAATGACAAAATGACCTAAGAAAGACACGCGCCAAAATAAGTATAACTTCAGAAACCTAAGTGTGAGAAATAACACTCTTAAGCTCTGTTACTAGGCAAATATAACAATTTGTATTTCAGTGTTGGGTCATGCCCCTTCCACGTTCACTGTCGAATTTCGTTACACTGTGCGCGCGCAACTTCCGTTGCACACTAAACTTTTACCCTCAACGCGCCATAAGAAGTATAATCAATACACGTGTAACATACAACAAATAACTATATACGAAAAAATCAATATATATACAATTGGGTTGCATGCATGATGTACATAGTCGTGAGTAACAGTAAAATACATATATAGTAATATAAACGAACACCATCAGTCCAAAACATGGGCCAGCGGCCCTAGACTTTGTTAGCATTTGTAACCCTTAACAACCAGCCATATATTTAAAAAAAATAAAGAGGTATACAACTGCACCGATAACAAGACATACGCAGAAATTGTCACAGTTTAAAAATGTCATGTGTGGCTCCAGTACTGTGAGGAGTCAGCAGTGAGGAGTCAGCAATGAGGTATCAGCACTGTATAGAAGTACAAGTGTTTTAGTTTATATGTTCTTAAAGATTATGAANGAGGAGTCAGCAATGAGGTATCAGCACTGTATAGAAGTACAAGTGTTTTAGTTTATATGTTCTTAAAGATTATGAAAACCACTGAGGGTGTGCAATCGTGTATATCCTGTACGGCTACATGCAAAAATTGCGTGGAAAACAATGCAGTTACTGTGGGAAGACCTTCGGTAAAAGTTGCAATGCACGTCGACATAAACAAAGCAAATGTTCAAAGAAACTGACATCTAGAATACTAGTATGCGATATGTGTGGCGCAGCATTTGGTAGAAGTGATAATGTAAAGAGACATACTGGTACATGTAAAGCTTACGCACCTTTGCTTGGCACGAGACAGCATGCATTGAACTTATTGGCGCAAGACAAGGTATAAATAGCATTCTTGCTGATTCGTTGTGGAAACTAACGATGGTTCGAGCGTCCATAACATTACCCGGGCCTGCATCATGTTCCAAAACAGTGTGTGAAGAAGGAAATACGGGTGTTGCATGCCATGCATTATGGAAAGTGCGAGCCATACGGACCTTCAGAAGTTGTGAACAATAAACATGCACCACCAACATGTAAAGTGAAAACCGAAGATGCTACTACATACCAGGATGTCGAGATCGAAAATGTGACCTCCAAGACTGATTGATGGCGATGATGTGAAATATGCATATTATTCTGATGATGAAGTGCTGACATTTGCAATGTAAAGGCGTTTATGTGTTGTTAGAGGTAAGGTGTACTGTTAGTTAGGGCAGAATTAACGTAGATTCGAACCGTGTACTCTGGCCCAGAGGTATCCCGCAACCTATTCATCATGGAAGAACATATGTGCAGATATGTATCATGAACCTTCTGCGAAGAGTGACATGAAGTGTAGCTGCTTATTTTCTGAAGACCCCAGTGACATGGTTGATAGACTATGGGTGTTGGTTCCATTGGAAAGAAGAGGTTATCTTTCTGTCAGTGAAGAGATAAATTCGATTATTGATAAACTCAGAGCTAGAGGCTTTATTGAATGACATATTATGTTAACGTGTGATTTGTTTAAGGATAGGAACAAATACAACTTTAAAAAAAATTTGTTTTATTTACTTTTAAATTCCTATTCTCTAAGAATAAATGTCTGGCAGGCTGAAAGTGTTTGAGGTGAACATACATACATTGAGTAGTCACATACAAAAATGTTTTGTTGCAAATAGTGTTCATTGCGATTGTTGCATGATGTGCTATGTAGACATAACACACATAAGTCTTTTAATTGCTTATCATGATGTATTTTTACCTGTGAAATGATTGGACACTTTAGGGAATTGAATCTCCGATACCTCAATTTCAAGTATGGTGTTCTGTCTCCAGCACCATAAGGATACATAAGTTATTTCCTATAAAATATTTCAATACCATATGTAAAAAGTAAGTATGTTTTGTCAAGGGTGGCATAATTACAATACTTGTAAGTGTCGAGTTGCTTTTTTGGTAGGTAATGTATACCATGTACGGAAAGGCAGGATGGTCATTGTGGCCTGTGCTTCATTTAAGTTCACATAAATAGCTATGAGATGCACTCGCTGCCTCCAGGTCTTCAGTGAATGAAACAGCTACACCGGTTTTTTTTAGTTACGGTAAACCTCTTCTCTTTATGTTTTGGGTCTTCTAACAACAGAGTACATACTTGGTTGAAATGTAGGTATGTTGCGATGTTTCCTTACTCGTCATTACAAATTTCGTATATTTAATTATATTTCTGTATTAATAAAAATTTGTGGCAAGCGATTCATGGCGATTTCTTTTCATACTGTGCTTACAGTTCTAGCACTATAAATTGTATGTATTCAAATAAGTACATGTATATATAATATTTAAAACGAAATAAATTCTTACTTGTACTGTATAACTGAATTCCCCTTGTAAAGGGATGTGCATGTGTGCCTCGGCAGATCTGCCACCCTGGAGCCTAACGGGTATCCCTCGTATATTGTTATTTACCATCCCCTCGACTTGTCGAGACATGCACAGTGCTCGCGCCGCCAGCTGAATACCTGGGGTAGTCTTACAGATTCCCAAGATGTTAGTTGATCGCACAACATCTGTCGGGTCGGACGCGTTCTGCTGCTATTGCTGTGAGTGTTGGCTGTACTTTGAATTTGACAGTCTCATTTCACTCGGTTCGTACTGAAGACGTTTGCTATTCTGTTGTCTGACCAGGATGGTGTAGTCTTGTCTAACATCGTCTAAAGCAGCATACAGCACCTGGTGCTTGTGTAATATGTGATTGTAAGAGTTGATAAGTAATTATAACTATTTTTCCTTTAAATTTTATTTTTATATANGTGCTTGTGTAATATGTGATTGTAAGAGTTGATAAGTAATTATAACTATTTTTCCTTTAAATTTTATTTTTATATATTTTTGCATCAGTTTGTTGTAGTGTTGACCTTATCACACCTATAATTCCAGCTTTCGCAAAGGTTTTTTTTTNTATATTTTTGCATCAGTTTGTTGTAGTGTTGACCTTATCACACCTATAATTCCAGCTTTCGCAAAGGTTTTTTTTTCGACTAATGTGATGTACAGCGCTCGATGCTCGCGCAATATATTGGTGGTTAATTGCTTACAGTTATTAGCTTGTATGGTTATTATTTTTATATCTCTTTGCATCGGAGCGTAGCAGTGACGTCTCTTTTGCGCAAATAATGATTTCAATATATGTTTCTTTGAGACAAGAAAAAGAAGACAGTCTTTACAAGTCGCGTAATGTGTATCACACTCGACGCATTGTAATCACTTTTGAGGTTTGTCCTTGTGATCATTCGTTCTTTCTCATGTTGACATGCATTCTAGCTTCTACTAAACGTCTTGGTGTGATAGTAACACTGACATAACTATTATGGACTGTGGCTCCATTGGAATATTATTTTATATATATTGTGTTTCGTTTTGACATCATGCTCGTTCGTGATGTACTTGCGTATATGCCAGAACTTTATGTTTGTTACGNTATATTGTGTTTCGTTTTGACATCATGCTCGTTCGTGATGTACTTGCGTATATGCCAGAACTTTATGTTTGTTACAAGACTGACTTTTCATGTACAGGATGGTTTCACATCTTAGCACGTTAGTCTGATGGTGTTTATTTATATTAACGCGTATGTGTTTTAATGTAACCTGCGATTACATATGTCTTGTTATCGGTGCAATTATATACCCCTTTATTTTTTCAATATATGGCTGGTTGTTAAGGGTTACAAATGCTAACGAAGACTCGGGCCGCTGAACCATGTGTTGTACTGATGGAGTTCGTTTATATTAGTACTATAAATGTATTTTTCTGTTACCCACGACTGTGTACATCATGCATGCAGCACATTTGTATATATCTTGATTTTTTCGTATATAGTTATTTGTTGTATGTTACAGGTTTATTAATGTATATATTTTCACATTTATATATACAGCCTGGATTTCGGTGGGCGAAGGGAGGCTAGTTGTCGCTGAAGGGGATCCGAGTTGGTAGACATCTGTGATAGCAGACGAGAAGGACGGCAAAGGGTGATTGCCGAATGCGTGCAGGTCGATGAGTATGTATGTTCTATTTCAGCCCCTACACTCCTACATGCAATGGTAACTTTGTAACGCACTTGTTTGTACACCTTTATTTTCTCTACATACTTGGACGGTTGTTACATGTTCCCGAACTTCAGAGGTTTGGAAATGCTGGCCAACTATGCATCTAAGAGGGATAAAGTTATATTTTTCCTTATATCCTTCATTGCTATCGAAAGAGATTTATGAGACATGAATTTGGTGGTCGTAGCTTCGGTGGGTAAAAATGTCGGTCAACTATGCTTTAAAGAAAGCTTAAGGCCTACTTGACTTTGCGGCCCTGCCTCTGTTATGCATTTCAGTGACTGTATGTTTAATGGTTTTTTGAAATTACAGCCACCTTTGCTTATAAGTTGGCTTAGGGCATACTTGACCTTGAGGTCCTTTTCGTCGTCGGGGGTGATACTTATGTAATGAATTTGGTGTCTGTATCTTAAACGGTTTGGATATTACAGCCAACTATGCTTATAAGTGGGCTTAGGACATACTTTCTTCTGCAGTCCTTTTCGTTGTCGGGGGTGATACCTATGTTATAAATTTGGTGGCTATAGGTGGGCTTAGGATGTACTCGACGGGCACCCGGTGCAGCTCTAGGCTAGTATGCATGTTAAAAGGTTCGAATAACGTATATCCGGCCCGAAGGACCATAACATGTTTCCACACAATATTCTTTGTGACACATTCCAGCTGCGTGACGTCCAGCAAAACGGAGTAACGGTAACTAACTCTTTTCCTTCCAAAAGATGACACAACAAGTCAAGATGGCCGCCGGCCATGGCACTCGCAACAGTTGGCGCTAAATTTGAATTTGAATCTAAATACATACACTAAACGACACAAACCAAAACAAACCTAAACAGTTGTTTTTCTTTTTAATGTCGAGATAGTAAGCACTCTGCAACTATAAAGATACTGCATTGTGTAATTGAATACCTGCGTATAAGTAGGGAGCTCAGGAGATGGCTAGGCTTTGGAGAGGTTAGGTGGGTAGGGCCGCACAACCTCCCCATCGCTATACACGCGCTGTCCGAGTAACGGTGTACCTACGCTACAAGCAACAGGTCACTGCCAGTTAGCTACGAGTTGGATTCGATCGCGTGTCCGTACAATAAAATATAGCACATCCAAGGAAGAAGGAAAACTATAATTACTTCAGCAAGAAAAGTGATTAGATGTGTGATATACAAATGTAGCGAATAAGCTGGTTGACAGTTAAAATATTTATTGTCTCAACCCACTTGACGTGTTTCAGATTACATTGGAAATTTTGTCAGCAGTGTTACCAGAATGTGCGAAGATGGTGCCGAAGTTGGTAACAGTTCGCTATTGACGCCAGGAAGAGAAAGCAAAAAAGGGTAAGACGAAATAAATATGCATTGTGCTTCGTATAGAGAAGAGTAGTGAGAGACATTATTTTATTTGCCTTATTTGTTGCACAGCTAATGCAAGAATGCCTTTTCTCCCACAGATCCACGTTGTCAATATACACAACTGCTAAACAATTAAGTTTCTCGTCGATTTACGAAAAAAAAAGAGAGGAAAAATTTAATTTCCTTGAGGCGTTGGAGGGTGGTGGGGGGTTGTTCATAATTATGAGGGAGGATACTAAATAAAGTGGGTTTTAAATAATAATATATGTGTAACAATTATCAAGTGAATGAGAGAAGGGATTTGTGCGTCTCTTAACAGCTAGGTGCTGAGAGGCGAAAGCAATTATCGAAAAATAGTAGTGGAGAGACTGCATATAGTCCATTGATTGTGCAAATATTTGAAATAAATTCTTCATTACAGAATGGAGGGGCTTCCAATAATTTACATTGATGAGATATGGGTTGGTAACAATAACATATTTATAAATGTTAGCAAAGTGATGGACGTGTTGTATTAAAACATAATAGTTATTCAAACCGTCTGATAATTGTTCATGCTAGCTCTAAAAGTGGTTTATTCGGAAATGCCTTTTTAATTTTTCCTGCAGGCAAATCTACTGCAGATTATCAAGAGCAGATTAATTATATCACCTTAGAAAAGTGTAAGTATGCTTCAACAGTTATCGTCAAAGCTAGCATAAAAATTTGTTGTTGTAAACAGTAAACCTTATTATTCAGTCCAAGAAAGTAGACCTCCTTCCTAGTATTCAGTGAAAAAGGATATGGCACAATGGTTCACAAGTAACCGTGTTCCGTTTTCTCAGGATATGCGAAGATTTAAATGAACAGAACAGAAAGCCTGAAGAAATATTTCATACTGACCTACTTTTAGAGTTACGCGGCTACGATGTTTTTAGACTGCGTCCGTACATTTGCTATTTTAATCCTATTAAACTGGCTTAGTCCAAAGCAAAGAGATTAATCTCGGAAAGAAACATTACTGTTTTGTCTTTCACAAAGTTAATGGAAGTCACGAGGGAAGTAATTTTCTCAATTACTCTAGAAGACTGGCAAATATACTGTTCGCATGAGTGAGATACAGAAGCGGACTATTGGCAGAATGACTATCGTGTGGAATAGTCTGTTGACAATTATACGGCATTTTTATACCGATAATCCTATAACTCGAGTGATACACATTCAGAATAGGAACCAGAGCTACCACTACACGAAATTGGATGAATTATTACGAAACGACATTACAGTGGTTTGCGTAGGCATTGCACGCGTTTTCATTAAAACTATTTCAGATTTATGCGTGCACATCCTTAATTGTTTTTGTAGTACGCGTTATTAAAATAAATGTATATGTTTTTGTAATTTTTTTTGTAATTCTTACATTGCATTGCCGCAATGAATTTACATCGTAATGAAAAAGAAAAAAAAGTGCGTAAAAGCGTTCGTAGGTTACTTTGTAAATTAAGGGCTTTTCGCATAGCATATTGATAGGGAAATTATAGTAACTATAATGTAACGAAGGTTTGCATAAAATGATAACTGTTGGGTGTTTCATATTATAAAATTCTAGAAATGTCAGCGTATAGGCCACCTGACAACACTTTCATAATTGAAAATAATTAGAACTTAATTTCCCGCTAATCGTAAATTAAAAGAATATTATTTAAAACTAAAAAAAAAAAAAAAAGATAGTTGAGGCATATACTTTAATAATGGCAGTGACTGTGTTGGTAAGAAATGAAAATTCTTTCGCGAACCGATATCTTCAGTACGGGTAGTATGAGGTCTCAGTGAGGGTGGCGACCTTGCAGGCCGCTTGGTGCCATCACCCTGCCTGCTTCCAGAGCCTAGTCTTCTCGTCAGCTCCGAACAGTGCGGAATGTTCGGAAACTCTACCGACAAACTTTGCCAGGTTGTTTCCGTTTAATTTAATATGTTCTGATTTTAATGCCACCCTTTCGGGAGTGCTTTCTACACTTTGGAGTCGTTTCCGGGCGTATGTCCATCAATCATTTTGTTACCGATTTTTCATGAGGCGAAGTTTGTCAATAGGGTTTCCAAACATTCCGTATAATAATACCTAACAACAATAATAGTGTAGTTTGCACTCGCTCTAAAAATTGGGACTGAACTCGACTTACAGCTTAGTATACTGGCAAAAATATGAACGACAAAATGACCCGCGTATAAGTCACAACAAAAGAAAACCTTAACCTAAGGTTTTTCAAGCAAAAATAGCTTCTTAGGTACTTAGTCAGCCTACAGGCCGGGATCAAGATATTTTTACGTTGCAAGTAACACTTTACAAGTAAAACGTTAACGTGAGCCGGTCATACCTTGTGTGTTAGAACGAGAGTCTATCAGTTAACTTTACCTGAAGTAAAACATACGTCTATGTGCGTAGACTTTGCGTGCGGGCTACGTGACTCTGAGGGCTGCCACGCCATCTCGCGGAGCAATCAAAAGTAGTGATGAAGTGACATCTAGATGTGTTGTTACCTGTTGCAGCTTTTCTTTACGTGGATTTAATTTTTTTTGCCGCGTAGTATTCTCACATGTTCATCGTACCGCATATATCATCATTGTAAACGAAATGAGTGGATACTGAAGACGTATAAGATAGATTTAGTATTTAACTTTTTTAAAAATCGAAAGTTAGCTTTGCAGCACATTTTTCCTAATAATATAGTCAAGGCAAACTTACTGTGCAACCGTTGAGTGATAAATCGCAGTCTTCGGGTACAATAACTACATTCATAGAGTTTATGCACCGTGGGATTGTTTTAAATTTTTCACATTAGTATAAAAGTGTTTGAGTATAGTGCCCAAGTTGTTCAATGTGTGATATCTTGAAAATTCCTTTCACATTTCCTTTCAAACGAGTGTTCTTTCTGCAGATCAATATTACTTTGCACACGTTTCGTAATTCCGTTATTTAAAAAAAAAATAAAAAAGTGATTTTTAAAGACGCTGTAACGCAATTCAAGCGTCATGTATGCCGGTGTGTTCATATTAAAGAACCATATCGGTGACAAGTGAGTTTGTATAATATAAATCTACCCGAGCTGTCATTAATGTTTTTATTCATTCTGTGTTCAACCATTTTACGTAACACACGAACATGAGTTTGAACTTTACGGTTAAATAGTTTTTAAAATGTGTTCTGCAAATTGTAAAGCTAATCTAATTTACAATATCATTAATCGAAATATGCGCTGCGCAGCCATGCCGCTCTATAAAATTAACTCGCGGCAACCTCTTCTGGTTTGAAGAGAGGTTTTTTTTATCTCACTTTCTCCGCCCCTTTTTTTTTCTCGAGAGTAATCGTTACCGCGGAGGTAACAAAAAGACAACTGGATAAAAAGACGTGGTGTGGAAAAACAGCACATTCATTGGCTGCGGGCAGGCCAATCCCTGCGCACCCTCCTCCGCCGCAAATAAAAACCTCACTCTTTATGTATGGTTTCGTTTCTTTTTTTACTTACGTGCATGCCGACTGCTCTTTTTAGCTCTCTCCCCCTGCTGCAGGGTTGCTGAACGACAGAAGAGCGGTCGATAAAAAGGTTCTCTCCTATTCGTTTTCACACATTTACGGTAGTTATCCCTACTTCATACATGAGTATAGTATGTGAGCGGTTCCTTCACACTTTTTTAACCAAACCTTTGAAAAATCGCCCTTTGTATGACGTGTTTGGTTCTTTGCTAAATATTACACATATTGGGGCCTACAAGCGATTTATGCACGTGTTAACGTAAAAGTACCTGGTTTTTTTACTTAAATTGAACTTTTACTTATATTCTATCCATAAATTATAATGCTTCATTTATAATTGATATGAATAAAAACACGGGAAAGAAGCTGTGTACTACACTGAGTGCGTTGCGTTGTCCCTCTGGTGTAACTTTCTAGACGAGGTTAAGGCTTGCTTTTACGAGGCGGAGGAATATCCTGGAAGTAGAACTTTAGCAGGGTTTCAGAAAAGTTGGACGTAACCGTGAACATCCTATAGAACTGTATTTATACTTTAGACTATTCGCGGTTATTTGAGCACCTTTGAACGTCGCATGGAAAATCTACATAGCTATGGACCTGATGACATTATTCATGAGTCGGTCAATTGAAAACGCGGAATTGTTAGTAACCGAAACGTGTTACTAATATGCTACTTCGTGCCCTCTGATGTGTGTNGTGTTACTAATATGCTACTTCGTACCCTCTAATGTGTATAAAGTAGAAAATAACATGTTTTGCTATAAACAAAAACAGTACACTCGCAGCACTTCAGGACTTGGAAATATTTGTCTTAGTTCAACTAGGAGCCAGAATGCCAGAGTGCGCTGTAGTCTGTGTGTAGTTAACGGGCAGTGATATTTTTTTCAAAGCTCAATTTAGAAAGTACTGACGTAACCGTGAACTTCCTATACGACCGTGTCTTGATGTAAGTGCATGGTTAGTGAAAACAAAATCCCCTTTCTGCCCATTATTGCATACAGTCTTACGTGAACAACCAAGTGGAATGTTCATAATGATGCTAATAGAAAATTATGAAAATTAGTTCTACGTTTTAACACATTCAGACCCATTCACGGTTACTTCCCACTTTTCTGAAGCCCTGCTAAAGTTCTGCTACCAGGATATTCGCACCGCATTCGTGTACACCCAGTGTAATAATATTTTGCAATAATAAAGTTTGATTCACAAGTAAGCACGTTACCACTTTGCTGTTTGGTTGGTTGCAGAATGTTTGCAACCACGCTGTTTTGCTCGCTAATTTTTATAGCAAGAATCAAAAACCAATTATGGGCAACAAACTAGATGCTGTCATGTTTCTACTCTATTCATTCCTTAATAGTACGAATTTGAAGTTAATGATTTTCAAGGAACGGTAATATTGTTTTATATTTTCAAAAATTCTTTAACATTTAGTGTTGCCTATCAAATAATTTTCAAACTACGTTTATTTAATTGGCGTGTTGAATAAAATTAACGTTTATGTTCACATATTTCATTACAAATACATACATTCACCTATGCTATTCTATTATATCAATGCACGTCGATTATCCGACAAATTAGTGGAATAAAATATCTGTCCCAACTGACTTCTGANCTATTCTATTATATCAATGCACGTCGATTATCCGACAAATTAGTGGAATAAAATATCTGTCCCAACTGACTTCTGAGAAAAATCGGTGAAGTCCGATGCAGAAATGTCGGTGTGAACTCAACTTTTCGACGCGGCTCGTGCGGAAAACGAAGACGGTTTCTGATTGGCTGTTCTAGTTTTTCGCTCTGTCTGTTCGGCGTGGTCGGCGTACATGTGAACCAGACGTAAAACTGGGTATACAATAGAAAAATTAAGCGTTAAATTATGCGTTATGACGTGTGCAGAAGAACTGAGAATGCTTTATCTTATGTATTGGCTTTCATTAAAACTTAGGAGGTCATTTGCATTGCTGGGATTTCCTTAAGAGTTGAAATATATAATTTTATTTTATACCTTAAGTAAAATTTGTGAGACGATGGCCAATCAGAACAGAGGAGTCAGTGTTATTGGTGGGAAACTGTTATTTACAGTAATGTAAGTAAGTAGCTAAATACTGGTCACGATAAAGTGAGCACTTTTTAAATCGACCTTTGAAGAATGTCACAGTCCATATAGACTGTTCACGGTAAAGTGAGCACTTTTGAGACCCCAGTTGCTTTTTCCTTTCAGCAATTTTGTATCCTTTAACCGCATTTATAAATATATATTGCCGTGTAAGTAATAAACATAGCGTGTATATTCCACCTCACTCGGGAGTTAACGTCTAAAGCTGAAATAACATATATGTATTGACTATTATTCCAAATGAAAGGTCTTTCAAAAGCGTTCACTCTACCGTGAATAGATATTTCACCGGGCACACTGACAGGCATGTGCCGAGTGAAGAGTTGGAAACGAAGGTGGGAAAGTAGTTCCATGTCTTAACGTTGAATTAAAAGTGTTTCGTAAAGTAAACATTTGTGAATTCTGNACGAAGGTGGGAAAGTAGTTCCATGTCTTAACGTTGAATTAAAAGTGTTTCGTAAAGTAAACATTTGTGAATTCTGAAATGAATTCTTTTAATTTCCGTTTTTTTTTTTAAATTTATATGTGTAAGAATTAGCGCATTTGTAAAATATTTACTTTAGTATCACTGCTTCACTTTACCGGCGCATGAATAAAGTGATAAGGTACATGGCAATGTTAATTATACATATGGANTTAGTATCACTGCTTCACTTTACCGGCGCATGAATAAAGTGATAAGGTACATGGCAATGTTAATTATACATATGGAAGAATACACACGATGCATACAAGTAGGTCTTAAGCAGGGCTTTCGAAAGTGATCATTTTACCGTGAACAGCCTATATTAAAATACTAAAAAAAAACTTGTGTATGGACGTGTTTGTAGCTGNATACAAGTAGGTCTTAAGCAGGGCTTTCGAAAGTGATCATTTTACCGTGAACAGCCTATATTAAAATACTAAAAAAGACTTGTGTACGGACGTGTTTGTAGCCGAATTATATTTGTCCACGAAAATAAGCTTCTCTGCTAGAACATGTTTGTTTTGAAGTATGCTATACGAGGTTAGGAATAAAAAGAACAGGCTTTTTGCATGTTTTCGTTGACTGGACTTTAGAATTATGAGGTGGATTATGAATCTTAAAAGACGCAGTTCCGAGTGCGAGAACCGCGGTTACCGCATAATTCTTAACGCATAGTGTTTTCCTCGTAGAAGCTTCCGCCGAGCTTGTTCGGAACATTGTATCGCGTCACACGGGTGTGTAGGGGTGGTAATGAGACAGGGCAGTTCCAGGAAAACACGGGTTATGAAGCAGTTGTTTACTCACCGCTCACTGTAAGTTAGAGCGTGTAAGCATCGTTTGCGAGTTTTATTTTTAGGCCAAGAGGAAACTTCCGGCTTTCCATCTGAAATCTCAACTTTCAATCGATTGGTGTATGATTTACATTTCGTATTTAGAAGCAACTTTCGATATCTTTAGATGATGTTCAACGCGTGATTGATTAGTCACAGTTTGAGCTTCGGAAAAGGCTTGACAACATCACAAAACTCTCTGTTGCCATGGCAATTGGTTAGGCGTCGTTTCAGTTTTCCTATTTATTTTGTATATAATATGCGTATATAGTTTTATGGAGTTATGTTTCGTACGATTTGTTGAAATTATTGAAGGATAGTGTGAACAGAGTAACGAGATAGAGTATCGGTAAAACAGAATAAATGGGAATATAATGGCCGGGCAAAAAAATAATAATTTTTACAGATCACTTTTAAGAAAAAAAAATTTGTTAGAAACATATTAAACACATTTTACATGAGAACAATATCTTAGAACAATCACCAGATGAGTGAATCTTAGCTAGTTTGAAAGCGAGTCGATAGGCAGCACTTACATTGTTTGTACAGATCGGCAACAGACAAAAATAAATTTCAAAAGGATGTAATTAAAACTTTTACCACGCGGCGGAGGCGCTTTCACAGTCAAAGCGTGTATGGAATNGCAGCACTTACATTGTTTGTACAGATCGGCAACAGACAAAAATAAATTTCAAAAGGATGTAATTAAAACTTTTACCACGCGGCGGAGGCGCTTTCACAGTCAAAGCGCGTATGGAATCTAGTATTGTGGCCCAGCTTTTAATTCGAAAGCTTGGTAGTAATGATAAACGAACTATCGTATTCGTGCCCATGGTTCGGAACGAACACCAAATACTGAAACAGAAAGTAGACATAAATGATGCATTTTAATGAATATAGTCCGTTATGTTCGCGGTTCCGGCTTGCGCGTGAATTAACATTCGAACTGATATTTTGTTAACTAAAAATGCAGGCACGGTCAGTAACGTAGTCGGGAGATTTTTTTTACTCAACATTTTCATTATTTACATTCTAAAACCGGTCACCGACGCGTTTATTACAAGCTTAGTCAAACGTTAAACTGCCCTATCACATAGTTTTTACGTGAACCATGTCTAGCTAATCACTGACTAAAATAGTCACCTCTAATATTGCCTTCTGAATACGAAAATGTCGAGATAGTTGACTAACTATGGCGATATAAACCGTAATTACAGTTTATACTGTCTTTAAATCGGCTCTGAATACGGCCCTATTTGCTTAGTAAATATNGCGATATAAACCGTAATTACAGTTTATACTGTCTTTAAATCGGCTCTGAATACGGCCCTATTTGCTTAGTAAATATAGAATACCTTACATATGATATCACTATCAATTGAACGTATAGTGTGGGTAGCCGTGATTGAAAAAATATTTGGCCACGACCCTTAACTGAAAAGATGAACGTAATGTACAGTTAAGGAAACGAGATCATTTTTAATGGAAATTGAGAAATAATGTGACTGGTAAAACAAAACTAGTCACTCGACGCGCCACGTTTTACGCTGAAGTAGACTANCAGAATACCTTACATATGATATCACTATCAATTGAATGTATAGTGTGAATAGCCGTGATTGAAAAAATATTTGGCCACGACCCTTAACTAAAAAGATGAACGTAATGTACAGTTAAGGAAACGAGATCATTTTTACTGGAAATTGAGAAATAATGTGACTGGTAAAACAAAACTAGTCACTCGACGCGCCACGTTTTACGCTGAAGTAGACTAAGTGAAAGCACAATTTTTTTTAATAACTGTAAACAAATAATTACATCTATAGTGAAAAGTTGTCAACATCAATAATTGTTCCTGTTTATAAGCTAACTAGCTAACATATCTCTTCAGTTGCCAGTTTCTTTTTTCGAAGATTTATAAGAATCTTGGCCGTGTGTGCTGCTTCCAGTACTAGCGAAGCTAAAAATAGCGGCGAGTTTCGTTTTGTGAGACGCTACCTAGTAAATATTTTAATGGATGACTTTAAAACAAATAGCTCAATACTTCTTTTTCGGATGTTCTCTCACTTATTCAAGCTTGCGAACATAAAACGGCGTACTTCTTTAGCAGCATGCTCACTCGCCTAAGCAGGAGAAACCACTCTATTGATTGTTCGCCTGTTTTTTTTCTTATTCTTAACTTGCAAAATTATTAAGCGTTTTACATCTCTGACAATTGAAGCGCGTTCCGTAGCCTGCCCAGCTACTTGTCGTTGCTTCGCTCGTAATTTGCTGTCACGCTTAAGAAATTAACGGTGGACAAGAAGCCAGAGAAACAAATATTACAAGGATAAGTCGAAAAGTAAGTTTTCCTATTTTTTGTAGGTGAATGGCCAAATATAATGAGTGAGTGAGTGAATAAATTTAGGCGGCTCTTAACAGCGAGGTCTTGAAAGCCAATGAGAGTGATTGAGGTGAATATGGAGCAGCGCTNTTCTTATTCTTAACTTGCAAAATTATTAAGCGTTTTACATTTCTAACAATTGAAGCGCGTTCCGTAGCCTGCCCAGCTACTTGTCGTTGCTTCGCTCGTAATTTGCTGTTACGCTTAAGAAATTAACGGTGGACAAGAAGCCAGAGAAACAAATATTACAAGGATAAGTCGAAAAGTAAGTTTTCCTATTTTTTGTAGGTGAATGGCCAAATATAATGAGTGAGTGAGAGAATAAATTTAGGCGGCTCTTAACAGCGAGGTCTTGAAAGCCAATGAGAGTGATTGAGGTGAATATGGAGCAGCGCTGGAATGAAATGGCGGGGGAAATGGAAGATACCCGAGAAAACCCGTTAACCCACTGCCCCTCCGACCAACTGTATCGTCCGGCACAATTCCCACTTGCGAAAATCCGGAGTGACCCGGCCGGGTATTGAGCCCAGTTCGCCTTCATGGGAGGCGAGCAGGCTAACCACTCAGCCACCTAGGTCCCTGCCAAATATAGGTCAAGATACAAAACACCTTTTTATTTCGGAAACATTAATTTATTTATCGATAAAAACGCCAAATTAATTTAAGCATTTGTCATAAGTTAGTGTAAAATTATATTTTCTATTCCCTGACGACAGAATGTGGCGTCCTGTTCATTTGGCCATTACATCACTTAGTCTTTAACTTGGTCAGCGCTGGAAAATCGTCTACCCCGTAGATGGCCTTTGCACTACGAGTGAAATTGTTGCACGATAATGCCAAGCCTCATGTCGACAGCACGCAACAGCCTGGCTGGCAATGTGTTCCCCATTCACCACACAACCCGGACTTGGCACTTCCCCACTCTCATTTTACGCTGTGACCAATTATTGCCTAAATAAATTCCGTGATTATGTCGAAAAATAAAGAAATGGTGCCGAAATACGAAGGCGTTTTATATCTTGGCCTATCTTTATACATTAAATTACAAAAAAAATTGGAAAATTAAATTTTTGATATACTTACTTTCGGAAAAGTAGTCTAGCTAACAGGAAAATTCAGTGCTATATTGCCACAAGAATAAATAAAACGAAGATTTGGTCATTATTATTTTTATTTTATTTTCTTACACCATGGTCTACTGAACCTATTCGCAAATTTCGTAACTGCTATTATGTAAATACATCTTTTATATGAAAACGAATCTTCCGATTCATAACTTGCTGTAAACTCATATAAATGTAACTACCTTTAGCAGTTATGAATCCTACAGAAAAAAAAATGCAATTTAACAGTTACCTAATCTTGAGTTATGTAGATAACTGAAGATCAGGTAAANATTGGCCTATCTTTATACATTAAATTACAAAAAAAATTGGAAAATTAAATAATTTGATATACTTACTTTCGGAAAAGTAGTCTAGCTAACAGGAAAATTCAGTGCTATATTGCCACAAGAATAAATAAAACGAAGATTTGGTCATTATTATTTTTATTTTATTTTCTCACACCATGGTCTACTGAACCTATTCGCAAATTTCATAACTGCTATTATGTAAATACATCTTTTATATGAAAACGAATCTTCCGATTCATAACTTGCTGTAAACTCATATAAATGTAACTACCTTTAGCAGTTATGAATCCTACAGAAAAAAAAATGCAATTTAACAGTTACCTAATCTTGAGTTATGTAGATAACTGAAGATCAGGTAAATTCACCATCTCAGATAGGCCTATCAAATACTTTTTTAGAAATCTCATTACCATTTGTGTTTATTTTCTTTTCGTTTTTTGTAATTCATAATTTAATAAAATTGGGGTAACTTTTTAAAACCACTATGATAACAATAATTATGTTTTTACGTATTCCAATAATAACTAGCGTGATAGTAACATCAACAGGAACACCTGTTTTTTTTTCGCGACATGATTCCACGACCAGTTGTACTCCAAAACACTTTAACTCAGATCCACTTTCGGTATTGGAGTAACTTTATTCTGAATGAGCAAGTCACAGAGTAGCTACGCAGACAGAGACGAAAAGACGTGGCGGTTTCTTTGATGTGGGCGTACCATTCTGTGATTGGCTGCGCAAGGCCTTGTGTCTGACTGGCTACTGCTAGATGCGAAATATTTCCTATTGGCTGGGCTGCCGGCTGACAAGTCGGTTACCAGGCGCTGGTTGCTGAACGACGTTCCGACACGTCGCTGGCTAGTGACGCCATTTTGGTGGCGTGTGCGACTGGAGTTCACGTTACCAGCGACTGTTACCTCTGTATTCTCAAGTACATACTCTGTGACCAAGTCGAGTAAAAACATTTCTTCTCACAAAAAGACGAAACCGTTAATTAAAGGAAAGGTGAACGTGTGCATGTAGTATATAGAAGGCTAGATTGCCGGTGAATATTTCCGTGTTAAAGAAGTTGTCCCTATACATTAGCTATACTTTTTTCTGACCATTTCACAGTGTAATTTCATTAACGCATTACGGCCATGGAAAAGGTGATAGGCCTATTTACATGCGACGGAGTGCACCCGCCACATGCCCTAAAAATATTTGACCTAAAGTTAGGGTAAATATTTTTACGGCCAAGTGACTTCAGGGCAAATAATTTTAGGTGTAGTGAATTTATGAACAACAATTTTATGTCAAATGATGTAGGCCAAATTATTGTTTTGAAACTGTTGTAAGTTGGTGTAAGTATACACGATGGCCTGAAAGAAGGCACTCGGCGTAGTCGGGTTAGTTATCATCATAGTATCTAACGGCGGAGGCGTGAGATGCGGCTACACGTCTCAACTTTAGAATTTATAAGGGAATAGTGCAATAGGGAAGAGCGTGTAAAGGCTGTGGTCGGGAGTAATGTTTAGTGTCGTCGCGTGGAGGAAAAGAGGCGCGTGCTACTTCCTGCTGCTCGCACTTCCGGGTGCATGTTTACCGGAGCAAGGCACACCGCGGGGGCGGCTGTTATTTCTGTAGAGTTCCTGACGTGTGGGGGTCAGCTGCGTGTTCCAAATAACAAGGCCCGCCCGCCTCCCCCCGCAGTGGCACGCGAGCGACAACCCCTACGTCGCCGCGCCACCCTTCATTAGAGGGCGCGAGCAACTCCCACTTCCCGATCTGGCAGGAATTTTCCAGTGGCAGCGCTCGTCGGAGAAGGAAGTGTCAACTGAGAGCTCCGAGGAGAAGAGGTGTTCTAGCACTTATTAGTACCATAACACCGCGACTGCAAGTTAAGTGCCTTTTTTTAAGACTTATTGAAAGGAAAGCTATATCCCCACTTTCTCCTCTTATAAATACATCAATAAAAATTATTTCTTGAGGTAAAACAAAGCGTTAGTCACCCACCCCACCCCAGCCTCGTCTCTGGTAGAGGGAAGAGGTCAGGAGGTGCGGCCTTGGACGAAGGCGCACACGAGAACAACGAAGTTTAGGCTCACTGTAGGCACTCAACACTAAGCCTGTGACACGAAATGGCAAGCCCCGAGGCAGCCATGGAGACAATGGCAATCTCCACTGTATCAACTCGGCGAACTGTTATGCCCTCAGCGTCACAAAACAGCGAATTAGAAGGCACAAAACGCGCGCACGAAGCACAGCCCCCTCAGGGCACACGACAGCCCCCAGTGGGCCAAACCAACACCGCGCCAGGTACACCACAGCCTCAGCAGCTGGCCAAGTGCCCCCAAATTAACTCTTTACTGTGTGTCTCACAAGTATCCCGCGCTCAAACAAAAGCTGGACGGGGCCATGACGCTCTCATGAAGTGCTGTCTGCGTCAGAGCAAGGTCGTCTTGCAGCCAGGCGTACCGCCTGGCTGCAAGACGNGCATGACGTCACCGCACGCGTGCAAGCAGTAAACACCGCGAGTAGGCAGCAGTTCCCCTCCCCGCCCGAACATGGGCTAAAAGCCCCAAAAACAATCGCAAATATCGCGGGGGGAAAAAATGCCGCGAAACAAGCAGCATTGCAAGCCACGAGCTCGCAGCCCAGCGTGACCGCGGCAGCATTCCACACCACGTCCCCTTCGGCCAATCAGAGCGTAGCTCCTCCTCTACATAACTCCTGCGCTTCGCACCTCGGTGCCAGGTTCCCCCTGCCAATCTTTCTCTTCTAGTGTTTCAACACCCTTTAATAAAGACTATCCCATTCCATCCCCAAATTCTAGTAGAAATCTCATTCTACTTCATAACTTGCATGCAATCTTGCAATTATTTTCTGTAGAGAGGGGTTTTTACGGTGACTATGCTGGCTTTTCCCCCTCCCTTATAGATCAGTTAGGTTAGCATGGGAGGTAAACATGGCCCCAATCGCGGCCATATTTTGCCCAATCCCAGTAAAGTTGCGAGCATGTGTCCTTGTAGTTAGAATCTTCCCTGCATGCCTAGGCGTATGGGGCTCAGCCCTGGGACGCACTTAAGTCCTATTCCTGCCCTATTAGTTTTAAGGTATGTAAGAAAATAATCTCGGTGTCAGTGCGCCCTCAATGGCCATTAAGGTAGCACCTGTGGCCGACTCTGCGGCATGCCCAATGCAAGCCATCGAGCCCAGCACAACCATGGCTGCCATGAGCACCGATTTTAAAACTGATGCGTACTTTAACAAGTACCCCGACTTAGCACAAGCGTTTCAGCCCCTCTGCGTAAGGATCGCGATATGGACATCACCGAATATATCCATACAATACAATATAACCGCGACCATCGGTTCCTCCATTCAGCTGGTCAAAAATTTCGACTATACTGACAAACCAAAATAATGCAACTACCATAAACACACCCGAAATACACATACACTTCATTCTCTTCTGGAATGCACGAAGCCTTAGCTGGAAAAAAAGACGCATTTATATACTATTTGTCTCGTCTAAAAAAATTTAAATCGTGGCAATTAACGAAACACATTTTACACAAAATTTTCGTTTTTCGGTCCCGCACTATGTTATATATAGATAGGACAGGCCTCAGGAGAGAAGGGGTGGAGGAGTGGCACATTTCGTCAACAACTCTGTCGCTCACCACGAAGTAATGCTTCCAGATCTTTCTGTTCTGGCAGCTGTAGGCATTGAACTTAAATTAGGCCAGCAACGCACTAAGCTTCTAGCAATTTGTGCTCCGCCAAGGCGCTAGCTAACACAGGCTGACCTAGGTTTACTTTACAATAATATAGGCCAAACCTTACTCGCACTAGGGGACATAAATGCGAAACATCCCAATTGGCATTCTATAAATAGAACAGCCAATGGAATGCAAAGGCATCAAGCAACTATAAATGATCAAGTTATGGCTCCAATTGAGCCTTCTTTTAACCCACCTAATTTAAACCAACATCCTGATGTACTTGATACTGTTTTAGCTTAACAGTTCTCAACTGGGTTTGACCTGCGAGTCGAAAGTGATTTGCCATCGGATGACTACCCAGTTCACATTGATTTCCATAATATATTCACAAAATAAAGTGCCCCAAGAAAAATGAAAGATTATTCTAAGGCAGATTGGAGGGGCTTCGCGGATTATATTACAGAAAACTTGCCGCAAATTAATAACGACTCTCTGCAAACAAATCAGGATGTTGATGAAGCTGTAAATGTCCTTACAAGCACTATACAGCAGGGCGTGGCCGAGTGTGTCCCTGAAAAGACACAGATACATAAACTTGAAACATTGCCGCAGCATATACGGGATTTAACCACGCAGAAAAACCGCCTAAGGCGCTATTATTCGAGACGCCGAGATCCGCAAACCAAGGCGCGAATTAACGAAATACAGGCTGTTATTTCAGAGGAAGTAACACTCTGGTGGGCCAGTGTATGGGATGCTAAGGTAACTAAACTAACACCACGCGAAAACAACTTATGGGGCTTAGCAAAACATCTCTTAAATAAGACAGATAAAGTACCGCCCTTACAAACTAACACAGGGATCGCTTTCACAGTAAAGGCACAGGCAGTTGCCAATGTACTGGAAAATACTTTCCAACTAAATCAGGACCGATGTGATAGGAATTTCACGACGTAAATTTACAGCGAATTAAATATAAAACAAAGGAACTCGACTGAAAATGAACCTGAATTTACTCAGTCGCCCGAAATAAAACTTGCTATTAGTCACATGCAGGAAAGCACCAGGAGCTGACGACATTCAAGCTATTGCCTTAANCCGCACGAAATAAAACTTGCTATTAGTCACATGCATCCCAGGAAAGCACCAGGAGCTGACGACATTCAAGCCTTAAAGAAAATCCCTGAACTTGCCCTTGAGTATATAGCTATATGTATCAATGCTATTCTCAAACAGGAATACTNACGAAGCACAGCCCCCTCAGGGCACACGACAGCCCCCAGTGGGCCAAACCAACACCGCGCCAGGTACACAACAGCCTCAGCAGCTGGCCAAGCGCCCCCAAATGAACTCTTTACTGTGTGTCTCACAAGTACCCCGCGCTCAAACGAAAGCTGGACGGGGCCATGACGCTCTCATGAAGTGCTGTCTGCGTCAGAGCAGACAGCATCCGCGTCCACACCAACTCGATGACGGACTACGTCACAGCTGTGCGAGTAATCAAAGCAATGGGATACCAGCACAACCTACTCCGCCAGGCTGAAGGAATCCCAGTGAAACTGGTTTCCTGCCGCATTCAAGCAGAAACCCCCATGGAATTCCTTCAGGAAGAATTCTAGCTACTTGGGATGCCAGTGCAGCGTGCCTGGTTTATAAGAGACCGCAACCGACGAGCCATCAACAAGCTCGCAATCGAACTGCCGCATTGCACGATCACGGCGCCATACCTAGCGTTCACGAGCTTCGCGGTCTTTCAAATCCGCGTAGAAGAGGTCCATAACCCTACTGGACCCACCCAATGCTTCCGTTGCCAGCGGAGTAACCATTTGGCAGCAGGCTGTAATGCAACAGCGCAGCGCGGTCACTTCTGCAGCAGCCCACACTTCACGAAGGAGTGTACTATTGTTGATGACCGCACGCAGGTCAAATGTGTGCGTGGGCTGCGGCCTCGATCATTGCGCAAATTACCGTCGGTGCAATGCATATATGACGGTAAAGTGAAGCCGCCTTGCGCCTGAAACCCGACAAGCGCGCCAAAAACAATCCAGGCAAGCTATCAGGGAAAACCAGCGCACCCCGGTACCAGCCCCTTCAGGGTAACAGCACGTTC